>VUYV01000180.1:1512019-1646339 GCA_008711295.1 Anarhynchus alexandrinus | reverse complement strand
TTCAGCAGGGGCTAGAAAAATTAGACTATTCAGTGTTTCAAACACAATGCGCTTTTCCTGTGGATCAGATCATATCCATAAATGGAAAATACCCATGATGGTAAAGGAGGCAAATAATAATTTACATTTCCACTTGAATTCTGAATAAATTAATAAATACTTTTTTCTCCCCCAGTCACGTGGCTGGTTCAGGAGGGAAGTTTGCAGTAGATTAGCAGCATCACAATCTGTGTACATCTTTCCCTATATTATGATTTATGTATTCATTTCTTTGATTTTGTATGCTATGGATTCTGCAAATCTGCTAGAAATAGCTCCCTATTAATGTTTTGCTTTCAGCTTCTTGAAGATAATGTCTTGTTGATAATATATGGTTTTTGTATAATGTGATGTTAGTTCTTCAGTACTCTTGACATCTCCACGTGAACATATACCTTCATCCTATTTTCACATGAAACTTTGGTGTTAGTTATTTGTCTAGTTTACCATGAACCCTTCATATGTAAATCTTATTTGTGAAACATCTGTCCTTCATCTCTCAGCTGCGGTTAAATAACACAGATCATCTGAACTAACTAAGCTTTCTTCACCTAGTTTCTCAACAAAGAGCTGCAATGCCGTAGAGAGTTAAGTCAGTCTTTGTGCTGCCTTTCAAAACTTCAGTATTAACATAGTTAAATTGTCTTCCTTGATGGGTTGTTATTCCTTTCAGATGTAGATCTGAACAGAAACTGGAAGGAATATAGTCTAGTTCTTGCAATGATTTTCTTCTTGCATACTTCATACTCTATAAAAACGAACACTGCTGTTCTTTGTGGCATTCCTACAAGGGGATAAGTACAATTGGGTCATCCAAGAGCAGTAGATGGACCATGACATTACCTATTCAAACAGTAGCCTGTGTGTGTTTGCCAGCAAATCCTCTCTGTACACAACAAACCTACTGTTTTAGTAAGTTACACAAGAGACTTTGTCCTCAGATTTTGTTTAAAAATTTCCTTGAGAAGATTAATTTATTTGTATGAATATTTATAAAAAGGCCCAAAGACATACAGGAAATCAGCTGCAGAAATGCCCATTGTTAGAAGAAGAGCATGTTACTAACTTAATGTATCAATCAGCAGGAATATTCCACAAGTGCTCTTCTTGGTACAGAATCACACAGTGAGTGACCTAAACAGCTAAATGGAAGGGTTATGTTCCTGACCAGGGAGGATCTGCTTCCTTCTTTTGTCTAAGAAGTATAGTGAGATGTGAATAAAAACACAACTCAAAGGCACCAAACCAGTAAAAGATCAGAGTGGGGCCATTGTGGCCAGGGATTCTGGAAGATTTCTAAGAGACATGTTAGGAAACGAAGCTTTGGCAAGAAAAAGTGAATTACCATGTGTAAAGGAACATCATGCAAATAGTCAAAGTGGAGACTTAGTCCCAGGCTAATGCATGCCAAAGCAGAGTTATCTTCACCTCACTGTCATCGAACATCTGGTCTTCTCCCCTCAAATTTTCATTGTTGAGGATAAAAGAAATAAATATGCCTTTCAACCAAGACAGACACTCATTTGCTGCAGCTCCCCAGCTATAGCACTTCTGTCCTGTCCAGCTCTGATCTCATTTCAGTTAGGCACAGCTCTGCCCCTCTTTACCCACCAAGGCTCTTAATGGTCACTCAGTCTTGCCTTCTCCTGTGTTCCAGCCCACCATTGCCCTAGGAGGTGTCTGATAACGAGGAGGAGGTTTGCTCCTACAGCAAGATTCCTGTCAAACATCATTGTCAGGGACTGATAAGCTATCACCTGCCTGCAATACGCAGAGCAGGACTGTGAGCTGAGGGCCTGCAAATCTCTGCTTCACCTTCCTGCCTGTCCCTGCTGCTGCTGTTTTGGGAGACGCTGCAGGTGGGCTGAGCTAACACCTGAGGGCTGCTGCCCCAGGCTCTGCCCTCCCCAGCTCTGCCCTCCCCAGGGCGGCTGCCCCAGCCTGTGGCAGGGAGGTGGCCAAATGTGGCTGGACTGATGGATGGGCTCACGAGAGCTCTACAGCTGTCAGCCAGCCATTCACCCTTCTCTCTGGTTTCTCTACCCTTGAGATGTCCGGGGCAGCTGGTGGGGGCACAGAGTGAACAGCTGCAGATTAGCCTTTCTCTTCCATTGTGATCAACTCAGGGCATATTCATCAGGACTGGAAGGAGTACACCTCCAGAGCACTCTGTCTCTTGCCTTCGGTTCTCTGATACTGTCGTCCTCACAGCTGACAATGCTCTTCTCCAGCACCATTTCTTGGCTGATAAAATAGGAAAGAAACTACTGTCAAGTCTCTAGAATGTGAACTTATGAAGAAGAGCCAGAAGAGTACAATACAAACTTCCTCGAATTAGAGAGTAACTAACACCCCCCCCCCCCCAATGTTTGTGGTTTAAACCCTGGACTTTAAAAAGCCACTTTTGGGGAGGAAAGCATTTCTTTGTCCACTGTGTATCTCTTTGAGTATGGGGAAGAATCGAGGGAAAGAAAAAGGTCTGTGAAGAGGGTGGCAGAGGGCTGTGGATTATTTGTTGCAGAAGAGTAGCTAGTAACTCTGCTTAATAGCTGACATAATCTGAGCGCACCTTGCTTTCTCCATGTATCTGTTTCAAGGACAGCACTTTTGAACTACTCAATCTGTTTTCCAATCATTGTCATTGTTTGCAACATCTCAGAGAGCATCTTGGTGAGCTGCAGGGCTCTTGCTTTACAGGTGGGGGATCACCAGGAAGCCAGGGGTTGCCAGCTCATCTGAGAAATAACATGAGGAAGCTATCAGACAGCTATGGCTTGTAACGGTATGTTTGTTTACACTGGTAACCTAGATGCAAACTACAGAGTCCTTTTACCTCCTGTATTAAGATCATCATCCTTTTTACTAATGTGAAGTGTTTTGATGTTGGCTAACTACCTTGAAGCCACTTGTAGTTTAAGGTAGTTATAAATAAAAAAATATTTGCAACATACAAAATAGATTATAGTTTCAAATATTCATACAAAAGAAGGAAACAACAAGAAAGAATAACAACAGCAAAAGCAAAAATAGCTATTAATCTGTTAATAAAGTTGAAAGCTGAAAACCCCTCTTCCTTCTATCCAGCTGACTTGCTACAGAAGATTTCCTGAGCTGCATGGTCAAGGGCACTGCTTTTTTCTGCCCTATGTCTCAGATCACATTCAGCGGATTGCATCCTTCCTGGTGAGGAATACCACCTTTTAGTGCCCATNTTTTTTTTTTTTTTTTTTTGCGGTCTACAGGGGTTCTAGTCATATTTATACCTTTTCAGAGTATATTAATATGCCACTTATCCAGGATGTAGGTCTTGAACCCTCATGGGATAGAGCATCCCTTTGGCATCTCAGTAGCTGTCCGCTTTTCTCCATAGGTCTATTATCAGCAGCTTAACTCAGTGAGGAAAATCCTCTTGCCAGCATCATCACCCCCGGTCTCCCTGTGAAATGTCTGCATCTACTGTGTCGTATTTTTCTATCACCTTTTATAAACTGATGAACATATTTCATGCCAACATTTAAGTGGGATTTTAGCACACAGTTCATTACCAGCTATTGACTGAGACCAGGTACAAAGATGTTTAACCACACTGAGATGAAAATATCTATAGGCTAACTGATCTTCTAAGTTAGTCTTTGAAGGACCTTGTTTCCTCACTGTTTGACCTGTGCCAACTTTGAAGCAGTTATGCATTTCAGACTGAACCACAGAAAAACAGCTATAACTTGCCTTCTGTATTATGTATGGTATCCTAATCAAAAGGAGAAAAAAAAGCTAGAGGCACACCAAAAAAAAAAGTATCTTAAAATCACAAAGCTTTGGACCTTTCCATATTATTATTTGTATGTCTGTTTTCTAAGCCTTTATAGCTTTTTCATATGTTTAAAGTCCATTTTTTAGATTTGTTTCTGATGATTAAATGCATTCTAATATGAAAATGCCTTTAGCAAATACTCTAAATATGTGTTAGCTTCAGACACTATAATTAGGTTCAGCAAATGTCAACAGTTTTTAGCAGATGTGATTATTTTTCTCCTTAAAACATAAGGAACTGAATTCAGTAAAGCTATGTTAATGCAACGTTTGATTTACATAGATGGAAGACCCAGAAGGACTGATAGTAAAAGGTGCTGAGCCCTATCCACCCTTGACTACAGCAAAGGCTGTAAGATTGAATATGAGCAAGGATTGTGCCCAAGTAGCCAAGAAGGCCAGTAGCATCCTGGCTTGTAACAGAAATAGTGTGGCCAGCAGGACTAGGGAAGTGATCGTCCCCCTACACTTGGCACTGGTGAGGCCCCACCTCCAACACTGTGTTCAGTTTTGGGCCTCTCACTACAAGAAAGACATTGAGGTGGTGGAGTGTGTCCAGAGGAGAGCAACGAAGCTCGTGAAGGGACTAGAAAGCAAGTCTTATGAGGAGCGGCTGAGGGAACTGGGGCTGTTCAGCCTGGAGAAAAGGAGGCTGAGGGGAGACCTTCTCACTCTCTACAACTGCCTGAAAGGAGGTTATAGCGAGGTGGGGGTCAGTCTCTTCTCCCAAGTAACAAGTGATAGGACAAGAGGAAATGGCCTCAGGTTGCACCAGGGCAGACTTAGATTGGATATTAGGAAAAAGTTCTTCACTGAAAGGGTTATCAAGCATTGTAACAGGCTGCAGTACAGTGGTGGAGTCGCCATCCCTGGAGGTATGTAAAAGATGTGTAGATGTGGCGCTGAGGGACATGGTTTACTGGTGGTTTTGGCAGTGTTAGGTTAACGGTTGGACTCAATGATCTTAAAGGTCTTTTCCAACCTAAATGATTCTATGATCCTATGATTAGAACTACAGTTGGTGAAAAAAATCCCACTAATTTCTCTAGTCAAATTAGCATTAGCTACCGCTATGCTGTCCTTGAATTTGACAAAAATATGTTGGTAATGATAAGGAAGAGTGTTTTTGAAATGACAAAGTTATTGCAAAATGGATAAATGCATAGTCTCCAGTTAACACCGAGTTCAACAGGAGCATTTGGAGATGTTATGCAAATTAGTCTTGGTGTGCTATGCATAATTGCTAATTCTTTTTTCCAAGATAGCTCATTTATGTGATTTTCCAATAATCTTAGGTCATTCACTTTAAAGGGTTTAGCTTTGCTCCTTTTGAAGTCAATGACAGAACCCCTGCTGGTTTTGAGGTTAAAATCTAAGAATTCTGAAAGAATGGTTTATAGTCAGTGTCAACTTGTGTGGCTTTCTCTTCTCCTAAGAATTTACAGCACTGAGTAGCAATCCTTATAGATTTCAACATAATGTATTTTGGCTAAAGGCTGAAGGAAATAACTTCTTACGCAGTTTTCCCTCTGCCAGGATGGCAAGGTGCTGAATGTTTCTTTTCTTTCTCAAGGAAAACTCCGCTATAAATAAAACCAAAAAAAAAACCCTTATAAATTGTTTGGAATGATGTGATTTAGCCCACTGGATAATTCTTCTTTATAGACATGTTTTACCCCATTATGTTTGTGCATTTCTCTTTTGTTACCTTCTAGTGTGTCCTTTGCTATTTGAAATAAAAGGTAATTACTATTGTATTTCCAAGAAAAGAATATTAGAATAGTTACTACTTTTCTAATGCAGTGTTTGATTGAAAGTAGTAAGTGTTCATTTGAGAGCAAAGAAATGAATCTTCTGTTTGTTACGAACAGCCAGCCATTCCAGTAAGAAAAGAAATGTATTATTCCGTAAGAATAGCTTCCTCAGCTTTTCAAATCAATGGGGAATGAAATATAACATGAAATACATTATTATAGAATAGAAAAACTGGGTTCCAGCTATCTGAATTTTCACTAAATTTAGATAGTGTGCTGACATTTATTGCTGCTGTAGTGGTACGCGCAGTAACTGTACAAAGCTGCCTCACGCTTTGCTTGTTCGTGTGTAAATCAGCTGCTTGCTGAGTTGAGGAATTTTGTCTTTATTTTTCATGTTTGTACAAAACACAGAAATCAGACCTGAATATTCTATTTATTTCTGCTTGGAGGAACTGATTATCAAGGCATCCTGTACTTATTCATTAATCCTCAGCACTCTCCACACCATTCTCAGTCTGTGTTTGGGGAATCCTCCCTCTTTCTGTTCTTACTCATTGGTGTCTCCGCTGTGACCTGTCCACCGCCCACATGGGAGAAGTTCTTTTCCACCATCTTTCTGCCTTTGTTTATACCTCGCTGACTGCCCTTAATTTGACCTCAGATATTTTTATTAAAATTATATTATTTTACTGCTTTCTCAGTGTTGCTTGGACATCCCTGTAAATTGGTGCCTTTAATAATCATCTTACCATGCCTCTATTTCCTAGCTTCTCTATATACCTCTCTCATTCCCCCTCTCCTTCCCCTAACAGCTGCCTAATTCTTGTCAGCTCCTTATTTATTCTCTGCTAATTTGAGAATGAGATGTAACTCTATTATGTTCATGCAGAGTGCAGTAAATTCTGCCTCTCTCTCTTTTTCACTGAGTTTATCTACTAGTCCATGTCATCTTCAAGCTATATCATGCCATCTTATATCATGTCAAAAGTTCTTATCATCATACCCTTTGATTTGATTATCATTCTCATCAATTCAGATTCTCACTGGTCTCTGTGATTGGAATGACAAATTCCTTAAGTGCTGATGCAGACAAAGAAAAAAGAGGAAATAAATAAATAAATACGGCCATCAGAGACTGGAGAAGGTGCAGAATCAGAGTGACCATCCCAGCTGTGTGTAGCTACACTGTGCACATCTGGCAGCATTGCCAATTTATTAAAAGTGACATTTATTTTTCCACAGCTTGCACCTCTTACCTCCCTAAGACCCATTTCTGTTGTGTGCTTCATTCATAAGAAAAAAAAAAGGGAGCCAAGCATGCATTAATAAGTTGTGCTCAATTACATGAAGAATGGAGTGCAGAAAGGCTCCAAAAAGAAGCAATATTGTATTTACTATGAGATTAAAAGGACAGTAGAAAGATCAGAAAATAAAATAGGTCTTGGGTAGCCCTTTTTGCCTAATTTGAGTCTTTGCTTTTCAAATTGTCTTTTATGTAATTTAATAATATTCTATTTTGATTACAGTGTTTGTATTGAAACTATTATGTACATCATAACTCTCCGGACAATAAAAGCTGTCCAATATTCATCTTGTAGCTACTGAACTTCCCTCAGTATCTTGTAATTTCAGTTAAAACTTAGATCTAAGATTTTTTCTATTCTTAGTATATAGCACTTACATATGGTGCGAGTGTTCTGGTTTTGTTTGGTTTTGGGGTTGTTTTTCTTTTAAAACTATCAAACCAAAGAGAAAAGGAAAAATAATAGGGATACAACGCAGTGAGTCATGGCATTTGCTAATTACCAGGAGGATAACAATACACTTTTTACGTTGAACTGAATTCTTGTCTTTGTCTATTTCTTTCCTGAATATCATAAACTTTTAAAAAAATCTATCTCATCATATAATGACTCTTTACATGGAAATTCATGGTTGTTTTCTCATTTTTTCTTGTGTCTGGTGGTTGTGATCGCCGTCATGTTTTTCTGCTTATTCTTTTAACACGTGTCTTGATAGTTTCTTTTAAGTCTCTTTTTTAGTCTCATAAGGGGCTTTTTATATAAAAAGTCTGCAGCTCCTCTCTGCAACATCCTTACATCCTCTAGTAAGAAATTTAATTTAAAAAAATGTGTACATAGATTGTAATGAAGAAATTCATTATCGAGTCACTATCAGTGCCAAAGATAGGAGTAACCGTATATGAGACTATGGTTATTTCTTCCTTGTATTTGGCCTTGTTATTACTCTTTTCTGGGCTCTCCTACCACAAATGATAGCTTCTTCATCTCATCCCATTAAAGAACTACTAGAGAGGTGTGTACACAACCTAAAAATGGTCATTTTGGGTGTGGGAGGAAGCAAAGAGTTCTCTCAAATGGCACATAACTTCTGCTGGTAATTTTGCGAACTTCATCAGTACTGAGTAATAATGTGATTTTAATCTACTGTTTCCAATCCATTAAAAAATAATTACAGATTAGTCCACCCATATACATTCAGATATAACGGTAAATGAGAAGAAGAAAAAGGATCTTTTCACTTCTCTTATTCTGTAAGGGTTTGATCTAGTGGTAAAAGAATGGGAGGAAGATCACCTACTTCCTGAAAAATCAAGGCATTTCCAGTGAAATGGGAAGGCAGGGAAGTATGTAAAGGTTGGAGGCAGGGAAGAGGAAAAGTCGTTTGGTTCTCTAGGGGTCAACCATACTCTGAGTGACTGAGTTATTAGATTTGGTTTGTTGCTGCTATCTATGGAGCAAACCTCGCATTCATCTTACAGGCCAGTTCATCTGAAAATTTGTTCGGAAAACCTGCTGTGTTTTCTTCTGCTGTGACGCATGTAGAGAAAATTAGTTTAGAGTCCTTCTTGCTAAGTATCTACATCTGCTATGGCTCATCCCTAGCTTCCTGATGAGCATACAACTACCAGATGTTATTTGAAGCATGGCTTGTTGGCAGCTGGGCAGCATGGCCAGGGATTGATTGCTAAGCAGTATCACTTGTCAAAATATATGAGCAATGCTAATGTTACTCTGCATTCCATTTTTTTTTGTCTGCAGTCTTAAACCCATAAGTAATGCGATGAAATTGTAACATCTGAAGGAACATCGCAAGCTTTGTTGCACTGAATGAAAATGGCATAAACGGGGAGCATCTGTCATGTTTTTAAAACCAGTAGTTACGGTGTTTTTCTCATTATTCAAATTTCCTTCAGATAGTTCTGCATTTCTCTATCAAAATCTTGCAGATATATGTGAATTATAAAATACTAAGGTGACAAAAATATTAGCTGTTCAGTTGTTTGCGACACCAGAAGACACTGGAAGAGTAACAAAATATTTACATGACATGAATACAATACAGCATGTCAGTTTTTGGCAGCAAAACCTTATTTTAAGCAGTGGTTCTGTTTGTTAGGTTATTGTAGGAAACATTTCATAGGTGCTTTTTTCCAAGACAAGCTTTGAGCCTTGGAAATTGAGATGTGGAAACAGTGTCTGCTCTGAGATAACAATCTGTAAATGTGTGTCTATCTTAAGACAAATAGCTATCCTAGTGATGGCTGACCAGTTCCAAGATTCTATTTAAAAAATTTGTAATTTCATTGAATGATGGATTTGTACATTGCATGAAAGTGGCTGTTTTCTTTCTATAGGGAGAGATGGCAAGGAATTTTTCCAGAAGGGCTAAATGTATCTTGGTTTTTGACTTTGTTTTTTTTTTTATCTCTATTTTTAGTAAGCTGAAAAAAAAAATGAAATACATTAATAAGAAGTGTTTTATCACTAGGTTTAATACCAGCTCAGTCTTTATCCCCTAGTCCAAGTACACTTGAGCCTCTCTGTAGACTAAAACACTGGAGTAGTCTTCTTGTCTTGAAACAAGTGGGGCTGTGAGTGAAAAGGTGCCTATATTCCCTAATGCTCAGAGAAAGCAGTTTTACAATGCACTTTGAGCTTGTCCAAATATACTTCCATATTTTACATGGTTGGCTTTTAAGTATTGTTTATGTCTTTTGAGTTTTTTTCTTCAGAATTCCTTTTTCATTGCTGGAGGTCAGTCAGGAGAAAATGCCTAACATGACTAATATCCCTTTTCTTGTGAATAACCAAATTGTACGATTTGCTTTGTAAAATCACTGACAGCAAAATATTCCCTCCTTTGGACTCCTCTCAGAAATCTACATCTTTCTTTTTGTTCTCTCACCTGAAATCTTTGTTTATGACATGGATATCCAGCACCATGAGTACTGCCTTTTCTTCTCTGTCTGTTCTTTCTCCACTTGCCAGCCTAGCAAAAGGTTGCAGTGGAAATCATGTGTCTTTCCAACAGGTGGGACAGATTTCTTCCTCTTTGGTATTCCTATTCTGGCATCCTTTTGCCTTAAGTTTGGCTGCCGCTTCCGCTCAAGATCCCTCCTGTCTCTGCACTAGCATTTATCTCTTGTTCTCATTTCTCTTCATTCTCCATTTCATTCCCTTTACCATTTCTTTGTGACCTTTCCTCATTTTTGTACTGATTTAATGCATCAGAACTACCTGCTGACAGCAATATACAATTTTTATTATTTTTTTTTTCATTTAAACTGTCGCTTCTTTTGCAAAGTCTGCTAATGATAATTACTGATAAATAAAATAAAACCTAAATATTTTATATTAAAAAAAGCACGTGTGCTATGCTAAGTTGAAAGGACTTTTCAGGTAGCTGTCTGCCAGGTGTCACCACTTGAAAAGCTGGTGTCTTTCTTTCATTCACCTGCAGGCTGCCATTCATACTTGAGCAGCCGACTACACATTTTTGGCACATGTTTCCCAGAGAAGGGGAGCAGGCATAGTGCCCTGCTGCAGGGGGAGCCTGCTGCCTATGGACTTGCACAGTCCAAAGATCCAGCTAAAAGGTGCAATCCCCAGTGTTGTGGTTTAGGCCAAATCAGCTACTGGGGACCTGGGGGACTCCAGATGAGACCGACAGATGCTCCCCTCTACCCCTCTTCAAAGAGAGAGGCAGATGAGGGAAAAAGAGACTTATGAGTTTAGAAGGAACTGAACTACTTTAATGAAATATTAATAATAAAATAAAAAGAAATAATGAAATACAAAACCGTATCAAGCTCCCGAGATGACAGTCACGACACCAGCTGGCACTGGGCCAGTCCCAGGCTGGACTCAGTGACAGACGGGAACTGGATTCCGGATCTGCATTCAGGATCGGGATCAGGATCACAGGCAGACGAACAGAGTCCTCCTCAGTTATCGGCCATTGAAGCCAGAGGGCTGACCCTTTGATCCTTCAGCTTTGATACTGAGCATGAGGCAGATGGGATGGNGAACAGAACATTGCACAATATACTGTTAATTTCAGTAGTTAGAAGAGGCCCAACTAAGAAGCGATATTACTGAACAAAATTGGTCCTGTTTTACCTCAAACCAGGACACCCAGCTACAGCATAGCCTTGCAGACCCTCCCTTGTCAAACAGCCCCACATACTTCCCTGCTTAGATGGACTAGCACATGTTAGGAGAGAAGAAGTAGGAGATGTGTTGGCCATATAGACAGCAGCTCTGTTCCCAGTTAGTCTGATGTAAATATGAAGTCAACAGCTTGCAGCGTTCAAGAGTCTGTCCTGTACATTGATACTCTCTGTAAGGAACTATAGAATCACAGAATCATACAACAGTTTGGGTTGGAAGGGACCTTTAAAGGTCATCTAGTCCAACCCCCCCTGCAATGAGCAGGGACATCTTCAACTGGATCAGGTTGCTCAGAGCCCTGTCCAACCTGACCTTGAATGTTTCCAGAGATGAGGTATCCAGCCCTCTCTGGAAAAGCTGTTCCAGTTTCACCACACTCACCATAAAAAATGTCTTCCTTCTATCTGGTCTACATCTCCCCTTTTTTATTTTAAAAACATTATCCCTTGTCCAATTGCAACAAGCCCTACTAAAAAGTTTGTCCCCATCTTATAAGCCCCCTTTAAGTACCCAAAGGCTGCAATAAGGTCTCCCCGGAGCCTTCTCTTCTGCAGGCTGAACAGTCCCAACTTTCTCAGCCTTTTCTCATAGGAGAGGTGTTCCATTCCTCTGATCATTTTTGTGGCCCTCCTCTGGACCTGTTCCAACAGGTCCATGTCCTTCTTATATTGGGGGCTCCAGAGGTGGATGCAGGATTCCAGGTGGAGTCTCATGGGAGTGGAATAGAGGGTCAAAATGACCTCCCTCAACGTGCTGGCCACACTTCGTTTGATGCAGCCCAGGATATGGTTGGCTTTCTGCGCTGTGAGCGCACATTGTCGGCTCATGTCCAACTTTTCATCCGCCAGTACCCCCAAGTCCTTCTTGAGCAGGGCTGCTCTCAATCCCTTCATCCTCCAGCCTGTATTGATACCGGGGGTTCCCCAGACCCAGAAGCAGGACCCCGCACTTGGCCTTGTTGAATTCTCTCCCATTCCTTGCAGGGTGGAGTATGCAGTCTAACCTGTCACATAAATGCTACCAAGTTCCACCATCCTAAATTTTCACTGTGGCAATTCAATAGATAAACACATATATTACGATCTGAAATGAGACAGACCCAAACACATTTTCTCCACATTTTGTTCAAGCCAAAATCAGAACTGTTTCGTCTTCCCTTTTTCTCTGTCTTCAGAAAATCACCCTTTGTCCATTGCTCCCGTACACCAGTTTTTACTGAGAGCCGTCCTGGTTTTAGCCAGTGTGGTTGGTGGAAGTGTGATGTTAGACATGCCAGTCTATCTGCCTGACAGTACCACCAGAGATGAACCTGTCAGGAATGTCTCCGCCAGAAAGTGTTGCTCAAAGGTCTTTTTGTCAAATTACTTGACACTTGCTCATGAACTATGACTAACATTGCCTCTTAAAACACTCTGTATGTTTATTTTATAAGCCATATGGCCCAAACTGGCCTGATGTTGTTTAGGTGTGAAAGAAAGTATGGACAGATTTAATTACTTTGGACTTCTGAGCTTTACAGTAAAAAGTTTCCATGGTAATGTAATTACTGTATTGTGTTTTATATAACTTATACCTATTTCCCTGGTTATTTCTTGTTATTTTTTTCTTTCTTTTGAATAAATGATGTTTTTAGGAAAAAAAACCCACCTAAATAATTAGTTCTGCAAAATTATTGTTGTGCATATTATACCTAAAGCCAGAGTTGAAATATGTGGCTGTTAGGAGCTGAGAGATTTCACCTAAGGGTTTTGCTAATGGATCACTGGAAGGCTCTGAATATATATCTTTCTGCTCTTGTGGGAACTTTGCAGAATAGTTAATAGAATATGAATTAGTAATCCTCACTAATGAGTTATACCCTTTTCCCTTTGTAGTCCCCTTAACACATTGTAGCTGTTCAAAATGGTTCGTATACAAAATAGTAGGTAAGAACCTTTGAGAGGAATAAAAGATTTAAGTATGGCTGGGCTATCAGTTTCCCTTTACAAGAGCTCTCAGTGAAGTGATGACTGTGGTAAGCATGACACATGGTAAGCAAATGTAAATCTTCTCAGAGGGCAGTTCTCTTAAATTATTATTTGATTTTACGAAAATATTTTGCTGTAGTTCTGCTGGAGGTTTCTCGAAGAAGTCGTAACCAAATGCCTGTGTGACTGTTCTTGGAAAAGTAATGCAGGAATTGTGCGTCGAGGATGATGCAGCCTGAGTGTTTAAAATACAATGCAGGTCTGCCTTTTGTGTGCCCTTAATCTGAAACCGGGTACTGCGTCAGTATACATTGACTTGTTATTCCGCGGTCTGATAAATAATTGTATGGACTTGTTCTTAGTGGTGCATTTTCTTAGGCATTTTGTCTTATAATCCGTGATTAAAATATCATTAGATAACATGCACGTAATCATGTTATAAACCATCCAGAGCTTGCAGTTTCTTTCTTCTGACATAAATATTCCATCTGTGAAAAAGATGCAATGTAATACAAAGAAATGACAAAACTAGAACATATCAAAGAATGTGCCCACAAGCATGCTTCTTAGCTCAATTTAAATTTACCTATGCATAAACCAGCAGAGTCTGAAGATGGCTGTGAGCTCTATCCTGATTTTTACCTTAGAACAAACTGAAAAATGATCTGTGATGCTAAAAGGTGGTTATTTTTGGCAACCTATATCAATTTCCTATTCACACAGCAACTGGTGGCAACTAAAAATAATCCTGTTTTAGTACCAGCTAAGAATCTGGTCACATTTGGCACAGGAACAGCATGCAGAAATAAAATTTAAGATCCCTTGTTCTGCTATTTCATTCGAGCCCACTCATCAAGCTTAGTTTGCTGCCATTTGAAAGCTATTGAAAAGCCATTAACTGGCAGGACTGTGAGAGCCGCAGTGCAGCAGCACACCTCAGTGCTGAAAGAATGTGGCTGCAAGTGCACACCAATTAAATCTTTCTATTCCTGGGGATGTGGGATTAGGAGCGGTGTCAATCAATTGTGCTACAATAGCACGTGCAGTAGTCATGGTTCAAGACGCACAGAGGTTTATCGTAACTCCAGCAGCCGGGTGAGGATGACTCGGAAGCCTCTGCAAGATCCTGGAACAGAAACTACGTTAAATAATGTATTCTGAGGTATACTGGATACCTAAGGAAGGGCTCTAAATAATGCATTTTCTGGGCATGACAGCTGTAGCAGGAGAGAATGCTGAAACCTGTAGCAAGACTACAGCCTGAGATGAAAGAATGTCTCATTACCATTTTATCAAATGCTGTAAGTAACAAAATGGTTATGTTGATTTTAAAAATGTCTTTTTTTTTTTTTATTTTCTGAGGTGTGTCTTTTCAATGCATATGCAAAAAGTCGAAGGCAGATGCTGCATGATGTCAACGTGGCAGTCAGTGGGGAAGGGGAGTTGTTACTTTGCATGTGAATATGCAGGCAGAGCACAGCGTTTCTTTTTCCCTTCTGTTCAGAGGGAACTTCATTGTGTGTGTGATAAAGCTCTCATTCTGAAGTTCATACTGATCAGCTTTTTAAACTTTTGTTTAAATTAATCACCAAAGAAAATAATATACAAACCCAAGAAGCATGTCATTCGTAGCATTATGTTAAAGATGCCTGTAAGGACATCCTCGGACACAGCTCTTGCACTTTACAAGGGTAATACAAATGAGAATAGCTTCATAATTATAAGCACATCTCATCATCTATTGTAGACCAAATGCATGTATCCCTTCCTTATCAGAATATTTGGCTATTTTGTGTGACAGACTTAAAAATGAATAATGAACTTTTAACCTTGAACATGCAAGCTGCCTCCTTGAAGACTGAAATTAGGATTTATGCTAAATGTATTGATTCAATGCAGACCAAATTCCTAGCAGTATTTTTTTTTCTTTTTGGTCTGCCTATCAAGGCTGGTTGTCTTCCTAGATGCACATTTTTTTAAGCTTTTTGGTTTTACCTTTTTAAGCATCCAGGGTTTGAGTGGAAATTGCTGGTTTTACACCAGATAAATGAATTATTGCTTGGATACTTGTTTTGGACAGCCAGTAGTAGTTTGTTAGCCATGGGTATTTTTTACTGCAGGACTTGGAAAACTTCAGACTTCTAGTGATTATGTCACTGTTTTTACATGACAAATAGCAGATTGCTGTAAAAGGTTTTCTCCCCAGATTTTGGTCTTTGATGTCTTAAGCGTACCAAGGACATCTCTGAAACTATTTTAAAAACACTGTGTTACAGTTAAGAAACGAGTAATGTGGTTCTTTGATGTTTTAATATTAAATTAAGGTGCCCTGGAAGTATTTTAGTAATTCAAGGAAAAATTATTTATGAGGGTTTCCTCTTGTCTGGATTCAATGGCACTTGTGTATGGAACTGCTTTTAAAACTGGTGGGAGTTACAAGCCTAAATTCCCTGTTCATGCAGAGAAGCACAGATTAGTTTTACTGCATAGTTTTAAAGGTGCATTCTAGGAATAAGTCTTTGAGCCTGTAATGAGATTTGATAAATGCAAATGAGGACTTTGCAGCATAATAACTATCTTGAAGATGTCAGAAAAGTATTGTTCGGTCTTGTCCTGGTTTGAGGTTATTCACTTTGGAATTACTTTCTTGAAGTGAAACTGTAGCAAATGTATATGGGCATATGTGTGTTCAATAACATATTAAATATGCTATTCTACAATGAAACCATAGGTTCCCTAATTGGAAGGAGGTGAGGATGACCATGAGGTTCTCTCATTAAAAGGAAGCGAATGACAACTACTTGGGATGTCCGTTGCACTGGTTAGAGGGCAACGATGAAGGACTAAAACACAGCAGAGGGAAAGGTGAATGCAGGGATGAAGGACTAAAACACAGCAGAGGGAAAGGTGAATGTACAGCATTAGTTTTGGCAGCATTATTTGTTTCCTTTTTTCCCAATTTGGAATTTTTTAATTAGTGATTTCTCACTGAATCAGTGTATTTTACCACATAACACTTTTCCTTCCACACAGTGTGCTTTAGAAGACAATGGGTGCTGGCTGGAGCCTGCCAGAAGGGCTTTTTACTGCCTCTACTGTCCCTACAGAACCGGCAAATGTGCTTCCATCTCTACCTGTCATTAGAGAAGGAGAAATCCGTCCTCTGTCGTCCTCCCCTGAGCGTTACCAGTTGACTTAATATGCCAATAGCGTTGCTGCTGTTTGTGTTTGGCAGACAGCTGGGATCAAATACAGGGCAGGGCTGCGTGCAGGGTGGCAGCACCAGCGATGTTCTGGGATCTGCTGAGAGCATCTGAACCTCACAGGGGTTGGGACATGACTCTTCGCACCCTCCTTTGGTTTTAATACATTTCACCGGTGATTTCTGTATCAGAAGGAAAAGACATTGAACCAGAGGAAGTGTGTTTGCAGAGCACTGTCTCTCAGTCTGCACTGGGGAGAGGGGAAGTATCTAAAAGATATAAATTAATGGCACTTTAAAGCTAGTATTTTGTGAACTGTAGCACTGTGTGCCTGACTTTTGCATGTGTTTGCACTTTGGTTTTTTAATCTGCAGAGATTAAGTGTGGCGATCTGAGCTGAGAAGGGCTATAGCTATTCTCCTACCACGTTAGTACAATTTTACTGATATTCTTGCTTTTTTCAGTGCAGTGCTCCCACTAGGAGGTTGTGAAAACAAGACACACTGTCACCATCTTGTCATTGGATCTTTTAAGATCCAACCTTGGGAGGTCTCTAGTCCACCTAGTCTCCTGCTGGAAGCAGGGGCAGCTGGGTGGTCGGACCAGATTGTTTGGGGCCATGCCCGGTGAGGCCTTTCATCCCAGCGATACTCTGGAGTAAGGCCCACTGCAGCCATCATGTTGTCTTCAGCTGGCACCTGCAGCATTTAAAACACGGGCTGTGTGCGTGCTTGCCTGTTTGAGCAGCTCGTGTTGTCACTACTAGTGCCCATCTCCTTCTTGCAGCCAAGTATCGCTGCTGCTGAGAGCTGTCCCTGTCTGTGCTCGTAGCTTCTCCTTGGCAATCAGCTAGCGTAAGCTATTTAGAAGAGAGAACAGTGGTACGTAGGAGAGTACCACATGGTCTCTGCCAGCTGCTGAGTACCATTTTATCTCGATGATTTGTGTGACAGACTGCCCAAATGAATCTAATTTTGTAAATTAGGCAGCACCTTGCTGCTATCTTCTCCCTCTTGTCTATCCTGTTATGATATAAATATCATTTACATGTTATGGCTCTGGTTTTCCACCTGTGCTCTGGACTTCATCTGAGGGATCTGCAAAGGTAACTAAGAAAAATAGTATAGTCAGGAGGCTTAAATTCATTACTGGAGAGTCTGATTCCCACTGCAAATGATGTAGAGGCGCATAAATGCAAACAGAATTAAAACCTTGCTAACGAGTTATAGTCACGCCAGCTGAAAGCCTGAGCCAAGTGAATTTATCCAAATATTAAGATCATCAAATCTGAAAATCAGACTCTACTTCCATTCTTTCTGGATTATTTCTGTTTCTGATTCCTTTATCTCCTTTGAATGAATTATGAAGCAGTGAATTGTGCTTTGTTACAGCCCAATACTTACAGAGATCTGGGATGGAAATACTAATTAGATGTTTATTAGTGAATTAATTCAGGATTTGAAACAAGGTACAAAAGAAATATGATAATTCTCTCCAACACCTAGCCCTTATTACCTTCAGCATGTGAATACATGGCAAGGATTGTCCATGAAGAAAATTAATTAGAGTAGCAGATGCATTGAAAGATTTGGCCTTTAAATTTTGCTATATCCTCTTTGGATATCTTGTAGTCTGTACTGATTTATTCCTTCTTTTCATTGCCTCCTAATCATAATATTTAAAAAATCCATATACTACTGGCATCTTTCCTTACATTAAAAAAAAAAATTCAGTCTTGACTTTAGTGTACGATGCCAGAGATGTTAATCATATACTTCGTTTTGAAAGGCCAAAGCCAGCAGTAATGTGCTTACAGATGTCATCCTGAGTATTTCACAGAGTATTTGGTAACAAAATTACCATAATATTTATGAGTGAAAGTAGAGGAAATTCTGTGGATTATTGTTATTATACCCATTTTATTTAATTTTACCCCACTTGCCATTTCAATGCATTTAGATAGTAGATAGTAAATTATCCATGACCCAACAATGTGCCCTTGTCGCCAGGAAGACCAATGGAATCCTGGGCTGCATAGGTAAGAGTGTGGCCAGTAGATTGAGGGAGGTCATTCTCCCCCTCTACTCGGCACTGGTGAGGCCACAACTGGAATACTGTGTCCAGTTCTGGGCTCCCCAGTTCAAGAGGGACAGGGAACTGCTGGAGAGAGTCCAGCGTAGGGCAACTAAGATGATTGAGGGATTGGAGCATCTCCCTTATGAGGAAAGGCTGAGAGAGCTGGGACTCTTTAGCCTAGAGAAGAGAAGGCTGAGGGGAGACCTTATTACTGCTTATAAATATCTAAAGGGTGGGTTGAAGGAGTATGGAGCCAGACTCTTTTCAGTGGTTCCCAATGACAGGACGAGGGGCAATGGGCATAAGTTGGAACATAGGAGGTTCCGTTCAAATATACGGAAAAACTTCTTTACGGTTAGGGTGACAGAGCACTGGCACAGGCTGCCCGGGGAGGTTGTGGAGTCCCCTTCTCTGGAGATTTTCAAGACCCACCTGGATGCAGTCCTGAGTAATGTGCTCTAGGCAATCCTGCTTTGGCAGGGGAGTTGGACTAGATGATCTCTAGAGGTTCCTTCCAACTCTGAAAATTCCGTGATTCCGTGATTCTGTTTCAATAAAATTATTAACCGTTAGAACTCTTGACATAGTTGGATGAGCATTTCCCCCATGGTGGTGTCTGTCCCTTTTCACCAGGCTTATGGACAGACTGCTTTAGCACGTTCCAGGATATTTCAGGGAAAAGAGGCACATCATCCCAAACTCTCATTTAGCACTTTAAATTCAGTCTATGTGCTTTTCCCAAGGGATTAAGTTGGTCTCACATCACCCAGACTCTTCTGAGGCTGCAGACATGTGCCACAGCGATAGCTCTACCTGAACTTTATGCAGCTTGCAAAGGGGGAGGGGAAGATGTGATGTGATACATTAGTTTTAATTTACAGAGGATAAGGACTCAAACTTGACTCTTCTGCGGATGAAGAGGCAATACTGTGGGTGAAACATGCGATACCTTCGTGTCAGCTTTCTTACTGTGAGATAGCCTGTGAAAATTTCATCTGGGTTTCAGTACTCTGAGTTGCGGGGTGAATAAGAAGAGAAGAGGAGTCTGAAAAGAAAAATTGGAGAGCCCTATTTGGTCTGCGACACGGGAACCTTTTGCCTCTGTGGTGGTGTGTGCAGCATGTGTGATGACCCAAGTAAAGTTTGACACAGAGGTGCTCTGTCACACTGGACAGTTAGTGAGGTGTGAGAACTAGCAAAGTCTTCAAAGTGTTTTCTTCTTCCCATGAACAGGATTTCTTCTATTCCAGGGTTGGGCAGGAGGTTGTATTCATTTATTTAGTCCACTTTATGGTGTCCCAGAAAATTCTCATGTCCTCTTGGACGTCTTTTGCTACTGATGAGGAGCTCAAGGAAAAGTTACACAGGTGGTAGGACGGAGAGCTGTAAGTATAAGCAGGGTGTCTGCACCAGTCCCTATTTAACAGCCATCCCTTTAGTTTAGGTTGATATTTCATGATGGTGTCATCTAATTCTCGTGTCATTGTATATTTCTGCAATAAGAGAGCCAAATACAACATGGCTGCAGGGAAAACTTCCTTTTCCTTGTACATGCTTATGACACTGTGACCTGTGGCATAAGGTTAAGATTATTACTGAAATGAGATGCCTAGCATGACCGAGAGACCCTGCCTGCTTAAAATGAGACTGGGAGGAAGAGGCAGGGGTCATCTTCCCCAGGAGTCCAGAAAGAGCGAGAGGAGCAGCTGTGTGTGACGAGCCACTGCTTGGGAGTTTTTGGAAGATGCATAAAGCAATTGTGGGGGAATAAAGAGATTTTGATGAAAGGTATTTCTTTGCGAAGCTTATACTGTAAAATACAGAAAGGGAATGCTAATACAATGCACAGTAATTCTTATTCCATTTTGACAGACTGAATCTGAGTCTGATGTATCGGTGATATACAATGCAGATTTTTTTTTTAAAAAAGTTTAGTCAGTATGATAATCAGGTGTCATAAAGGATATCTGAAAAATTAGGTAAAACTACTTTTTAATTCTGCAGCCAAAAGCAAATGGTTTTTATTTTACAAACCTCAATACAAGTAGAGCCACAGCTAGAACATTTTTACTTCTGTTAAACACTTTTTGTCTCTGTCTCTCTCACTGTAGTCACAGGATAGGTGCAGCCCAACAGGAAAAAAAGGAAATTATTAAGTAGTACTTCTGTACCAGCTTATGATACTGGATGTATTTATTTATTTTTATTCTCCAGTTCCTGGGTTCATGTCACAATGACAGAAACTCAATGTTATTTTTTTTAATTTGAACTAATTTTCTACATTGCCTAAATATCAAAAAGTTAGAAATCATGACACTGGATGCCAGGAAAGAGGTAAAAAGAAGCTTTAATTTAATATCTGTATTTAGACAAAGGAAGTGATATTTAGAGAAATATATTTTGGGCTGGAAATAACCCAATTATTGTTGACCTTTTGTAATACTGGTCATCTAACAGTTTGTCAAATGTGCCTCCAAGTAAATAAAACTTTCCTAACAGTAACAACTGACAACTTTCCTAACAACTGCTTAGAATAGCATTTAGAAATTATATTAAGATGAAGATTTATATCAAATTGGTATTTGAAAAAATACATTTTGAAATAACAGCAAGAGGAGCAATATTAACTTGGACAATTGAAGGCTACAAGATATCGAACTTCACATTCAAATAAAAGTAGATTCTATTTATAGTATTTTTAATGGAAATTGCAGTAATCCCAAAAATAATTTTGATGTCATCATTTTGTTTCCCACCGTAAAAAATTTGTCATGAGAGAGAAGCATCAACATTTTCTATGGAAAACTTTACTGTGAACTTGTAAGGAAATTATAAAGAAATCTCTTATATTTTTGGTATTTGGAGTGCTTTTTTTCTTCTGATATAGTGATTCTGCAGACAGCAAAGAAATCTAGCCACCCTGGAAATAAGACGAAAGAAGATTGTAAAGGTCAAAGTATCATATTTTCTCACCGTATTGGCACAGCATGCATGCAGAATTCTGGTATTACATTTTTGAGAAGATTGCTGCAAGAGCAGAGAACAGCAAAAAAACCCAAACTGCAAAGCTCACTATTTCTACATGCGAAATTGTAGCGATAGAGCCACTTTTCCTCACAAAGTTTGTCAAAAATTTGAGGCTAAAGAACATATTTTCACTCCTGAAGTAACTTTTTGCTCCAAATAATCACAATGCCTTCTTTCTCATTTCAGACAAATTAGTATACTGCATCACGGTAAACTTTGCACAGTTGGTAAGTTGTAAAACCAAAGAGGAAATATTTGTGGATCATGAAATTAACACCTCCATCAAAGTTGCCATGGTATAAACATGGTTATTTTAAAGCAAGTAAAATTTTAAGTTGAAGTAATTCTAATTTGTTCTTAAACAAATGGAAAACAATTAAGTCAACAGAAGTTTAATTTGATTGGGAACAAATAAAGAATTGTCCTAATGCATTTTTTTAATAATAATAAAGGAGCACCACCAATTTAAAAAAAAAAATGTTTGATTGTTTATTAAAAGGTGTATTTTCCATTTATTTGCTTTCAAGCAACTGCCTTCAGTGCAAAAAACAGCAAAATAAAACCTGCTAAAATAAATCTTCAAGTTCTTGTGTTTTCACTACAGGACATACCCTCAGGTAACAGATGACATGGGTCAATCGATTATAACCTGCAGAAACACAAATGCAAGTAGTATCACCAAATATGTTTTCCTTCCCAGTGCCATTCTCGTACACTGAAAGACAACTGTCCCTGACAAGTTCCCCCCTGTCTGTAAGGTGATTCAGAGAACCGGGCTGTAGTCCATTTTAGCCATTTTTGGCCAGTAAGAATGGGAACTGGCAAGGAGTGGGGACAGGAGGCCACAGCACAGAAGTCAAAAGAACATTTGGTCATTTACTACTAGGTTTTTACGTTCCTGTAGGGTTTCCACTTGGAAGTGTGCTTTACTCTCTTTTACTTCATAGTTGATTTTAAAAGAGAAAATGTTATCCTTGGGAAGAAGGCAAATGTGGAGTCTGATATCTTTGGCCTATTATGAATGTCTCTTTAAGCAATATGACTTTCCAGAACAGATCGAAGTGATATTCAGAGCATGTAGACGGGTAATAGATCTGGGCCATACCACCTCAGGCTGGTGGAGTCCTACTGTGGTCGCATTCGGTGCAAATCCTGCTATGAAGTATGACATATAAAATATATATAGGACCTTGTAAAGACATCTACAGAAAATAGAGCAAATTATTAAGGTCGCATTTTGAAAGCTAATTGATGGCTTTCAAATGTGATCCTTTTACTATATAAGGAATCAAAGCTTTCTCCTGTAAAAGTTTTGTAAATGTTGACATCTAAGCTGAGGAGAAGGAAGGAGGGAGGCAGGCATGTAGAAATTTCTCAGTTTTTCAGTCTTTATGGAAAGAGGAGTATTGTTGTCTTTAGGTAGCTTGTTGCAGGAGGCTTTAAGAAAATGTGTGAAAAAAAATATCCCTTACTCAGTACTCAGTTTATGTGAAACAGAAGAAACTTTATATTCAGATTGCAGATGAAATTAATACCTTGCTTTTCAGGTGCTTTGCTTTGGACACAATTATTTGATTTTGTTAGCTGCAGTACTAACAATGTTAGTTACAGAAGTGGTATGTGTAAATCATACAGACAGCTGTGAAAAGTAAAGCTCTTAAGGCAGTCTAAATGACATATTTAATTGCTCCTAAACATCAATGAATATATAGATTTATTGTGTCTTTGAGAGACACTTTCTGGCTTGTGAGCAGTAATGTTGGAGCTGCAATAACAATTTCTGTTTGATTTCTACTTCAGTATCTTCAATAGCTTTGAAGCATTTTTTGTGTTTATCTAGTTATTTCCTCAGTGAAGGAATTTGAAGTTTCATGTAGACTGGGAGTCCACCCATTGACGCTATGATTTTTTTTCCATTTGTGAGATGATACGGAGCTGTTCAGATGCTTCTTCTTCATCTTTCTTGTTCTTCTTCATCTTCTTTAGACAAATGATCAACTGGATTTCCCCATTTTAACTATGCATGTTCACAAGCAAGAGTGACAGTGATTATCTGCACTTCTTTTTCGTATGTTATATGTGCCCATACAGCTGTGCTATAGTATTATATGACCACGAGTACAATGTTGGATGGGAGATGTGGAAGGTGACCTTAACAGACAATTGTAAACTCTGTTGTTAGGACAGCTGCTCAGCCTGATTTAATTTTCACTTATCCGTGAAGATCCAGTTCAGACTAGAAATCGTCCTTGCTGTTCTAACCAGGCTCACCTAGGACATACCCAATAACTATCCCCACAGCGCAAGGGAGAGAAGTCTTTCAGATGCCAGTGGTGCAGCTCTACACACCAGAAATTGTCCTGGGTTGCCTCTCCACTTTACTGGAGAGATCTTTTTACAGAACTTTGCAGGGCCACCTGGAGGTGCCAGAGCTGAGTGGGCGAGCTGCCCTGAGCGCCACAAACATTGGACTGCTGTGCCTACCTTGGTGCTTTTGTCTGGCTTTTCACCCAGTATATACCAAACAGGGAATCTTGCAGTCTTACCTGTTAATCGCATCCATGTGTGTTGTTTTTATCTTGGTACTCTGCCTAAATTTACACTATATTAAATTTATTTTATTGTTCCAAATTCCCTTCCTTTTTATGCTGTATAACCTTTCTTTTTCCCTTTCACCCTTCAAATTTCTGCTAACTTCTCTCTCCTTAGTCACTGCTTAGCCAAGCTATGCATATTTAATTCTTTTCATCTTTCCTCATAAATCAGTCCCTCAGGCCCCAGAACCATTTGTGGTAGTTTCTTTTGAACTGCTCCAATTTGACTGTCTAGAATTGAATGCAATATTCCAGATAAGTTGCCTTTCTGCAGAAAGGAGGAGGGCCTGTTTCCAATCCTTTTGCTATTTGAAAACTGAGATGGCAGTCCCTTGATGTACGCTGAACGGTGACCAAAGGCCTGCATATTAGCTCTGCGGCAGGATTCTTGTTAGCTCCGCTGTACTGTAAACTAGTTTTCCATCTGCTTTTACTTTACAGTAATCTCTGTAAATGATTAGATTGCGTGCAGAACCACAGTCCACTTGGCACAGGATTTCCTTTCCCGTGTGCTTTCCAGTCCTTATGGTTAGGTCTATGAACCGCCGTTTCCCTCTTGGCTTTTGACTATCCCTGATGTATCGTACTGAATATCCTCTTTGTTTTGATCCACATGTACCTTTNTGCCAATTTTGATTTATGTGTTTTTCTCTTGTGTTTTCTGTAATTCTCATATGCTGTATGCCTCTTGATCCCTGGCATATTTGCAGCCTAAATAGTGATATCTGAGAATGTCTGTGATGAAAGAACTGCCCCAGGTTTTGAAACAATACAATTTTCTGTTTCTTTGTTCAGACATTAATTTACAGTAAGACGGTTGTTTCTGCTGCTGTTCAACTTTATCAGTACCTTTGAGGTGTAGAAACTGTAATTTTTGGCCTCCTCTCACTGTGCACCTGTGTGTTAATTCACCCTTCAAAGTTGCAGATTTACAAGTATCGGCAACAGCCTTAGTGTTTTTCATCGCTTATTCTGATCTGAGTGTCCTTGGTCTGCGTAACAAGCCCTTTGTATTGTACTGTGATGGCAGGAAGAATTTTCCAGTGCATCTGTTCCCAGATGCATGTCCTCCCCTCCTCTCTCTCCTATGTCTGAAAGTGCAGACTAGAGATGAATGTATTATTACATCTCCATTTACCGCACTGTAAGGAAATAGCTCTTATCTTCACAGCTTAGTTGCAACTTCCTAAGTTTTGCACTGCAGCCAAATAAAGACAGCCATGTCTGTGCAAGGACTAAAAGGAGATTTTTTTTTTTCTAGAGGACTTCTCAGCTCTTCATTCTTATCTTTTTATTGTCATTTGGCAAGCCCAGATCTTCTTTGCTCTCATTGTGCTTTCTGATTTGGAGTTTCTGAAGTTTTACTTGCTGTTGGTGTGATTTATAGCAGTTTAGATTATTAAAATATGACCAAATATGCTGATGTTATTTTCTCAAAGGCTTTGTGAGTGACGGGCCTTATTAAGTGCTTTATATTAATCTAACAAATATACATTGGTTGCTTCTGGAAATCCCAAATAGTGAGTGACATAAATTCATAGATCAAAAAGTGAACAAAAGATTATAAGTGTTAGCTCAAACAGCCAATTTAGTTTTTCTTCTAACTTGTATATATATAGATATATCTTAAAAATGTGTTAATGCAGTCAGCTTGAATCAGATGACTGTTGCTTTCTGATTGCTTTAAACTCTCTCTTCAGATCCATACATGGGGACTTACAATATTTCTTAAAAAAATTAAAATTTGCTGCTTTAGGAATAATATTGTTAACCTTGGGGAAACATATAAGCCTATTTTGCTTCGATTTTCCTAAGAAAATGAAGTCTGTGTGATTATGTTACTTGTGTGTGTGTGTGCATCTTTTAGTTTTTCTTCGCATCGTAATTTTCAAACCTGTTACCCAGTTTCAAGAAAACGTTTCAAAATCAGGTTAATCCTGACAGTTTATTCAAACAAGTTAACAGTGTTTGATACTACATTGCCCAGGAATGTTGTACAACTATTTCATTATGGTTAGAATTGGTAATGTTGCTTTTCTACTACATGGGTGTGAGGGTTAGCTTTTAATAACCATTGAATCTCTTGTCACAGAAGATACCAAATAGTCTCCAGTATGTTGCAAGGAAATTTGAGCCTACTGCAAGTAAGTTCCTTCTTGGGTGAAATGCAGTGCCATGCAGAATTGCCCTTCGCACCACTTACCTTGCTGCAAGCAGAAATAAAGAGAAGGTGGCTAGACAGCATTCGTAGGAAAAGCTTCAAAGGGTCGGTCTACGCTTTGTGAAAAAGGAGGAAAGTCATTGGACTTCTGATGGTCTACAGGATCGTTATTTAGCTCGCTGGCTCAGTTTTGAACAGTTCCAACTAGCCCTCTCTATGGCAAAGACTACGGATGATATCTAGAGACCTCTCCCAATAGACAGGGCAGATGAAACTCCCCCAAATTATGTGCTCTATGCCCCGTCCAATCTTCCATCTATTTCAAAAGGCTTTGTAGCCTCAAATACTGTTCCCTGCCTACACATACTCTCCTACTACTACTTACTAGAATAAATACAAAGGCCTTTGTTTTTATGTTGTAAAATTCCTTCCTGCTATGTTGCAGTGCAGTCTCCATTTTAGACACTGTGAAATTTAGAAGCCACAAAAAGAAAAGATAATTATGTCTTACAGCACAACAGCACAGCATGTTAATCACAGGAGAGTCAGGACCACGTGCCACTCAGTCTAGGTATGTTTCATTTGTTTTGCCTGAACCTTCAACGTGTGAACATGAGCCAGTACATAACACTTAACTGGCAAGCCAGAAATTGCTTCCTGCCCTTCTTTTTTTGTACTAGACTAGAGGAATCCAAAACCACCATTTTTTTTTTCTTTTTGGTAAGGGGGTACTGGATCCCAAGTTTCATGGATGAATTGCTCAAAAGCCTTCCTTAAAGTCCTGAAGAGCAGTAGGTAGAGTTTCAGCCTATTATCTGGACAGTCATTATTTGGAGTTGCTACAATACAGCCCTAAATCCAGCTTGAGGACAGACTCTCATCTCCTAAAAGCTCAATTATCTGGAATATTATGTAAGAAGAGATAAACATGTTAATGTGTTTACTCATCTCTGACAGTATGCAGTCTTTTCAATTGGAAACTCCAGCGCTCCAGAGCAGACAATGGTGTTTTAGTTTGTTTTATAAAAGGCTCTGATGTTTGCGGAAGAACTTACTTGAGATATGCTGTGGTTTGTGGAAATCCAGACTGCACCTTTGTCTCATCCTCCAAGGGAGTATGGAAGGATGACAGCAGTAGAGAGGGTATGGAGACAGCAGTAGAGAGGATATGGAGACAGCAGCTTAGCCAAACAAACAGCATGAGCTCGAGCAGATCATGTCTGTTCATTTTGCTTGCATTCATGTATTTTCTGGATGTGATCCACAGATGAGGACTACTGCTCTGGGACATACACAGCTCCTCTCAGACTATTCAGACCTGTGAGTTCCCTGTGCTTCAAGACAGGCAAAAGAAAACAATAATGATACTTGTTTCTAAAACATGGAAGAACCCCTTACATATGTATTTGAAACCTGTGTTTTATCACACTGAAGACCCACGCGTGGGCAGGCAGTTTGGCTGCATTTATTGAATAGGTTGGCACACAGTTAATGACTTTTACCTAGAACATAAAGTAGCCATATGTTACAGACTGCTCTATGACATAAATCACAAATGACAATGCAGAGCCCTCTGTTTTATTTGATTCATTAGTATTCAGGCTCTCTTCTGTCACTATGAAGGCAAGATCCCAAACTGGTTGATTCTTTGATTTAAATATAATAAATTTTTAGAGAATGCCACTGTAACTTCACTGAATTGCTGATAGACAGATAATAGAGTCTATTAGAAAGCCGGTAGAGTTGATTAATAGTGTCTGATAAGTAACTTTTCCTTGGTATCAAGCTGGAAATTGATTGCAGTCCCTGCTTACCAGTCTAGTCACATCAAAAGGCTCTTGAAGAGCAGCATACAGGAGTAGGGTTTTATAAGAGGATGGTTGCTTGAATGTGCTCAGGATTGCTCTTCAGCAAAGAGAGAGTTGGGTGTTACGCAGAAACCGAGGAAGCTTTGTATATCATGTCATTTAAGAACCCTAACTTTGTAATTACACCCAAAAGAAGCTCTGGAGCCAAGAACGGGAGAAGCATATCAGCTCCTTTACTGCAATGTAATTTATTCTCAGAAGACTTGGCATTAATTGAATTATTTACATTCTTTACAAAGTAAAGAGTTTACATTTATACTGCTCCCTCATGATTATCTGCTTGTGGGGTGGGGAGGGGAACCAAGAAAAAAGAAAAGGAATAAGCCCATCACTACAGTGAGCAGAGCACTGCTGACCTGATGAAAACGCTTCAGCTGTTAAAATCAGGCTAAGTGATTACGAGCACCACGCTTCAGTTACAGCTTAATAAACGTAATGGAGAGGCTGTTCAAATGGTAAGTAATTTTCCCTGCACCGAACAAAGGATTTTCAAACCCAAGTATTTTGATACTGACCTTAACATTGCAATTTGAGATGGATTTAAACTAATCTAGCCTCTTTTGTGGGTAAGAAGTATTCCTTTTTGAAACTGGAAGATCAGTAGACGATACATAATAACTTTTGATTTCTGAAGAGGGCATCTCTGAAAAATGCATTGATCTGTGGTCCAGACACCATAACTTCAGTTAGGCTATTCTATTGTTATCACTGATTTCATATGGAATTCAGTTCAGCTGCAAAAATACTAATAAATTATTATTTCTAATTTAATATAATACATTTTAATAATATGCATTGTTGGTAGCAGAAAATCATCACGTATATTAAAGTCATTATGTATAACTTGCATTATGTATAACAGCGCATTACTGAAAGGATCAGTGCTGTAGTTTCTGGTCTGATTTCTGTTATCAAACATGGGATGTAAATTAATGCATCTTTTTGAACTGGATGAAGCTGCACTTATTTACACCACCCATGTGTCTGGGTCTGTAAGTGCCAAAGCACTTGCTGCTCACTGCATGCTTTTCCCACATATCTTTGTTAGTACTGTGAATATGTTGAGCTAGCCACCTTTAAAAGTGTCATGTAATGGTACAATATTTATAAAAAATTGGCCTTTTTTGTTGTTTACTGAATGCTAATCTATTTAACAGTTCACTAATGTTGTTAAAATTTTCAAATATTTTATCTTTCTGAAATTCTGGACAATTTCAGGTATCTAAATTAGAATGTAGGTGTTTAACTGTGGTTATGAAGAGGGGCTGATACTATATCTTTAGCAAGAACAGACCAAGACTGGAGCTGAAATGTCAGAGGACCAAAGCTAAGCACAGTGTACGTTTCAGAGGAGTTTTTGCCCTTTTTCCTTTAATGAGATCAAGATGCTTAAAGAATATTGTTTAAGTAGCGATCTCAAATAGATACGTTCTCAGAATCTCAGATTGCCATTTTTCCAGGTAATTTAAGCCTTCTACATTTTGTTTCTATGCTGTAAAGACCATAGTCCTTCAAACACCTGGAAGCTTAATTATTTATTGTTTAAAATATCATCAAAATCAAAATGAATGCTTACATAAATGAAGGTAAGCATGTGGTTTAGTATTTGTATATTTGTAGTCTTAAGCATTATGCACCATAATTCTGTGTCACCTTATTTGAGATGCTTGTTGCATTAATCAATGTCAGCAGTTTGGTGTTGTGTGCGCCTTTAATGGAGAGACAAAGTTTTTAACTGTCCATACTTTGTGAAACACACTATTACCAGAGTCCAGGAGTAGTTACTTCTCTGAGTCACAACCGCAAATCTTTGTATTACATGAAAAGTCAAAATACAATACATATGAACACAGTGGCAAATTTTTTGTAGTGACCGTGTGAACATGTATGTGGGCATACAACTTTACATTTTGGAAATGCCTCCTGATGTGATCTAGATTAGACGGGAACGTAATCACCTCCAGTGAGTTACCATCTGCGGTGTGTTTTTTCAGGATGACTAGAGTCCCAATTTAAGTGCCAGAGCAAGTGACTAAAGTTAAGTGACATAAAGCCATAAGAAACGGAAATACAAAGGAAAGCTGTATCAATATGGTTTCTGAAAAGAGGTACGGCAAAAATGTTCCTACATACCGTAAAGTTACTTGGGCTCAAATCATCTGCAGGAGATGGAAGAAAATGTCTGTAGCAATCACATTCTTCCTCTCTGCTTATGTCCCATCACCCTTCCCAAGCTCTTCATGTTGTTCAGGACCTTATGCTTGTAGTGCCACAAAATATTCCTTCTCTCACCTTCACAGTGAGAATCAGAGACAATTTAAAGCAAGCTGTTCCTCTTTACTTGTTCATACAGGCAGGATCAAGCTCATAATTTGTGTTGTAATGGAATTGGCAGTCTGTCCAATTGTGAGTAAATTGCTACAATTTTATGAACAGGTTATCTTGCAGCAATGATTCTTCTCTAGTGGTGCAGGGTGGAACCAGTCAGTGAAGCAGCTCTACACCAGCAAGCATCCTTGAAACAATTTTTTTTGCTGTTAGTTACAGTGGTAGTGACTTCCTTTGTCCTGTGCTGGTTAATAATGTGATATAATAAAAGTATCTCTGATTTTGATATTCCAATGTTTCATAAAGTTTTTTATATCATGGACTTATACGGAAGATACAGACCTTAAAACCAGATACATAATGGCAATCATGTTTATTCTAGTTGTTTCAGTCCAGGGCATCTCATTAAATAAATAATACCCTGGTAAGCTTTTTCAGTGTTTTGATAGAGACATTGCTAATGAGTTATCCAGTGCAATATACCATGACAGTCACAGTGACCTTATCAAATCACTGTACATAACTGTAATTTGTCATACACTGAGGCAAGAACCACATGAAATAATCTTTAAATATGATATCTTATGTAATGAGATATAAACTTTTATGCAAATTGATTCAGAAGGCAACCTTTCTTCCTACCCACAGACCTTTCCTCATCTTACCACACTTCCTCCTGACCAGCATACTCAAAACCAGCTCTGGTTGAGATCATGTTTTCCATATACCTTCTGCTATTTGAACGGGTCCCTACCAGGATCTTGCACAAATTCAGTGTGACAGTTTGTTCCATTTTTCTCATATACAGAAGAGAAAGGGATGGAGAGACCTGCTGCACATGTTACCCTTTAGGAGGCTCTAAGAGCTTCTCTTTCGAGCCTGGCTGTAGCTGAGTTGTCAGCCTCTAAACAGTAACAGTTTACATCCGCCTAATAAAGTTGTGGATTTTAGCAGCTATTTTTTCTCGAGGTTTTCCTTTACAGTTGAAGCTGTTGCTGCTGTTGGCAATGCTCAGTTAGGACAGAGTGGTTGGCATACTTTGAATGGTAGAGCTTAATCCTGAGGATTGGGCTGACAGAAACTTTGGGCAGTTCAACAAGGGACGTGCATATTTTCATGCCTGAGACACCTAATCCTATGCATTGGTACAGGCTGGGGACTGACTGACTGGAGCTGCAGCCCTGCTGAAGGGGATGCAGGGGTTACAGCGGACACAGAGTTGAATGGGAGCCAGCCCTGCACGCTGGTTGTAAATAAGGCAAACCACATAGCGGACAATATTAGGAGGAGTATCGCCAGCAGATTGAGGCATGTCATTGTCCACTTCTACTTGGGGCTAGTGAAGCTGCACCTGGAAGTATGTGTGTAGTCTTGGTCTCCCCAGTGTAAGATGGACGTTGAGGAAGTGGAGTGAGGGCAGCAGAAAGCTACCAGGATGATTACAGAAATGACAAAGCTGAACTCTTCTCCATAGTGACAGTAGTAAGGAGTTATGGCCACCAAAAAAAAAAACCAACCAAGGCATTTTTGATAGAAGGCATGCAGCACTGGAACAGGTTACCCATTGAACTCAGAGAATCCATTGATGGAGGTTTTCAATACTCTGCTAGACAAGACACGGTTACCTGATCCAATGTTGGTGATTAACCCTCTGCTCAAACTGACATTAAGCCATCCCCAGTGTTTTCTCCAGAAGCATGTCTATAACCATCCTGGGTTTGAGTCCAGCTCTCTCCGGGTGATAGACAGGAAGAACTGCCTCTTGTGCCATCAGCGGTTCCCCATGCCCACTAGGCTGGCACAGTCAGAGCAGAGATCTACCTGGTTCTAAAACTGGGACTGAGCATTGTGTGCCTTACAGATGAACATCTGAAAGATTAATTCAGAGAGTTTGCCTTGTCTGCATCTACGCTATGTTGTTTAATCCAGTCTTAACCTAATAACCTGCAGGTATTATGTCCACAGTCAGATACTGATCTCATCTGGAAGGTTTCAGGTTCCAGACATGCGGAGGGAAAAAATCCCACCTGCAGCTCATTACTTCTCAGCTGAGACCAGTGCCCAAGTGGATTAAGAGTCCTCTTCTCAATCTGCCTGAATTGTTTGACTCTGGCCACACACTGGAAACCACTATGTGAGGCCAGTTCTGTTAGTCAAGCACTGTTCTTCATGAAGCAGAGAGATAGGCACTCTTGCAGACTGAAAGTCATCCCAGTGGAGAGGCAGAGGACAGTAAGCCAGTCACATCCTTCCTGAACCCGGAATCTGGCTCTATGAGCTCATCTTTGCTGTGCTCTGTTTGACCATGACATTAAGCTAATTTGTTTGATTTCTCACCCTGGAGGAGCAGAGCACTGTGACAACAAAGATGTCCTACAGCTTGCACCAGTTTCAGTTGTGATGTGGCAGCAAACACTACCAGTTCCTCCCGAGAGCAGAGACTGCACATGAACTAAGCTGAGGAAAAGCAAAGGTAGTGCTAAAGTCTGTTTTCAGCAAACAATGCTGATTTACAGCGAAGAGTAGAACAACGGCAACAATTCTCACTCTCAGTTGAGTTTTCCAGATGCAGACAGCAACTTCAGCGGTAGCCTGTTGGAGCCCAAGTGCATGGCTGCTGCTTCTTCCCTTCATAAAAGAGAAGGAAGGAACAGGGCAGAGGCAAAACTCTGGCACAGCTGGACTCTTAGCTGCATTGTCAAACATGGTTGAACACAGCAAGATGGTTTTCCCCCCGAGGCTGCGAGCCTGGCAGGCAGGCACTATACCCAGATTTAGAATTGTTAGGGTATAAATTTAGAGTCTTACAAGCCAAAAATACCGTGTGGGCCTAAGGCACGGGTTCTGAAATATTTTATACGAAGCAGAACAATTCCAATAGGGAAGATTTGAAGTTTGCTCATTCCCCAGTCCTATTGCAACAAAAAGGAGATGCAGTCGCAAACTGCCTCGGGCTGAGGATGGTCAGAGTGCAGATCTTCTATTTGATTGAATGCTCTGAACACTGGGACTGAAACAGGGAATAAAGTTACATCTGCTGCAGCTTTAGGGAGCTACCCTTTCATTTCCTTGTCTTTTCCGACGTGTGCTCAGAAATGAAATATATCATTTAAGGTCAAATGGAAAATTTTGGTTTATACAGAAGGAGTTGTTGGCTTTTGACATGAAAAAAGAAAGGGTTTGTGTTTTGGCTTAATGCAAGCCTGTACTTCTTTCCAGTTTTTTAGTTTGACAACTCATTTTCTTCTAACTAGAAGGGCATGCTAAGAAAGGAACAGAAATTATAGGGAGGGAAAGGGTAGCCTATGTTAAAATAAATTGACTAAACTTGACCTGTAGAATTGTACTCTGTGTCTGCTTCTGTCATGGAGTTTCTCAACAAGACATTTGGGGCACTTTTTGCATACATGTGTGCTCCACAATTTTGGGAAGTCTGGTTTGAGGCCTTGGGTTCTAATTCATAGCGATTACATATAATACATAATAGAATATACAATAGAATACAATATATAATTCATAATATAAAAATATAAAATATTATAACAAATATATAATGTAATAGATATCATTTATTGAGTGATTGGCATGCAGACCTCGGACTGTCAGTTTGATAGTATTTTATTACGATATTATGATACATAATAGTTTATAGAACACTATGCCTTTAAAGCAAAATGAAATAATTCAAGAAGAGAGTATAGAATTATTGAACTGGATACCCAAAATTAGTGATTTTAGAGGAAAATCATTGTCTTTCAGTTCTTCAGTAGAAAATGTAGATAATAATGCCCCTTCATCCCTCTTTTTTTTTTTATGAAAATAAATAAATATTTGTGAAGCATTTATGTACTATGATGACATGAGCTTTACAAAAGCCTGTCAGGAAATTATTAGTTATGCCTTCAGAACAGGGTTTGAATGGTATTCAGTAGATTAGACATATGTCAAGCAACAAGAAGAAAACAAAATGGTCATTTAGTTAGCACTACTCAACTTGTGCCTTGATTGAGGTAGGGCTCCTTTGGTGATGTAATTACAGATTTGGCAAAATGGGTAGTCAAAAGCAGGCCTAATTAAAGTTGCACAGTAATGTTTAATTTTGTTCTTTCTTAACTGCCCAAGGTGACTTGAGTCTACATCCCTTTCAAAAGCTTTTCCATCTAATTAAGGAGAGAAAACCTCTTTCATCTGGCTGTTGACAGTCCTTAGAAATTACAAATTTGGGCACCTAGATCCCATACGATGAAATCCAAGGACTCAGGCTTCCCATTGAAGCTGAGAGGGAGCATAGACAACTGGCCAATGGAATATTTCATACCATAGACATCATGCTCAGTCTATAAATGGGGGTTGGCCTGTGGGGGGAGGACAATCCACGATCACTGCTCTGGACGGGCTGGGCAGCTGATGATCCAGTGGTGAGAGTGACTTGTGTTGTCTTCCCTCATCCTGTGTATTCTTGTACCATTATTATTATTGTTATTTTCCTTTTCCGTTATTGTTCTATTAAACTGTCTTTATCTCAACCCACTTCTTTTCCCCTCCTTTTCTTTGTCTTCTCCCTACCCTTTTGGTGGGGGAGGGGAAGAAGTGGGCAAGCTGCTGCAAGGTCCTAATTGCCAGCTGGGGTTAAACTATGACAAGAACATACTGAAAAAGAACATCACTGTTATTGCAATATCAGTAAAAATACCAGATTTGGTGGTAACAACAAAAGAGGAATCTGACTTAAAGGTAATGCTATGAATGTTAGGATTAACTGAATCAAAGACACATTTGTGATTGGTTTCCAGACAAAGATTTCAGTATCTGACAGTTTCGTTAGAAGATTCCATTTGGATGGCTCTATACAATGCAAAAAAAAAACCCCAAAATAAGTCATACACAGAGTTAGGAATCTGAAATTACTTTGATGTTTTTAATAGATAGTTGCCTGAGTACCCACTGCATGCTAATGAACTCATTACAATTATAGTATGATGATTTTTCTTCTCACTGAATAACAGGAATTTGCTAACATAAAGCAAGATGAAAATGAATAAAAAGGAAGCACGGGCATCTGACTGGTGTTTCTCTGTGTAATAGTCTCTTGTTTGTAAGCAAATGTGAGCCACTTGAATTGTATTGAATTATTTAGATATTTTGCCTGTCTCACATTTGAACTTTTAGACCTCTTCTATTCACATTTGTTTGCATGAACTGAGTTAGCTTTTAAAAAATGTGTCAGTGATTTAATGGAATTAGTTATGTGTTGTTTTCAAAAAGTAAATGATAATGTTATAGTCAGCATTGGTTGAGTAGGAGGAGCTCACGTGATAGACTTACACATGGTTAGAAAGGAGAACAAGAAAATTGGTGGAGGTTTCATGGCACATTTGAAAACAGGCGGTTGTATGATCTAAATGCATTTGTCTTTAATTTCTTACAGGCTGTTTCCAGCTATGTAATGTTTTTCGGTCCCATGAGATGGAAATTGAGCAGTGCTTGCTGGAGTCCCTCCCTCTCGGCCAGCGGCAGCGGCTGGTGAAGCGGATGCGCTGTGACCAAATAAAGGCATATTACGAACGAGAAAAAGCTTTCCAGAAACGGGAGGGCTACGGGAAAAAACTGAAACATGGAAAGAATCATCGAGTTCGTTTTAATCTCGCTGATATGATACAAGATGCAATCATACGTCATGATGATAAAGAAGGTACTTAGTAATGTTGAACTACATTTTTCTCTTTGTATAGCTAAAAGTTTCAGAGGAAAAGCTTCCCTGTTCTGCTTACCTATCTTTAGGAAAAATACAATTTTGCATGGCAGTAATCATAAAGTGACTCTCATAATAGAATATACAGGCATGTGTTGCATACAACATATTATAGCTTGTTACTGAAATGAATAAAGTCTAGAGAATAAAGAATTTCTTCAGAAACCTAATGACTTTAGTCTGAGGTTAATATATTTATAAACTAATATATTTCAAAATCAGTAAGGACTATGATCATCATTACATGTGTCCTATATATACCTACGTAAGCCATAGAATTTATCAAGTTACTTTGAAAATTTAGCCACTTCTCGATTTTAGCCAAAATCTGGAATAATGACTGCTGCTATTAGTGACACCAGTCTGGCTAAAGCAACAAGATGGTGTTGACCCATAGTCACAACAGATAGTGGGTCATCTTTCTGGTTGTGAAATGACGTTTATGTCATTTTGAAATAAGTAACCACATTTTAGGGGTTCTGTTTTTGGCTTCCTGGCATTGTTTGGGTCACCAGTGCAGCTGACAGTACAGATTACTGTCGGAACTTTGTCATTTTCCCCTCAAAAGGGAACCAAACCTTGCAGTAAGGATCTCTCAAGTTTTAGAAGTCCCCAGGAGACCCCATACTGTTGTGTGACAGGGATTTAAGAAAAGAACTGACGCAATGCTTTTATCAACCCGTTTGCAAACAGATTTTATGGCAACTCTTTATAATCACATTAGCACAAAACTACCCGAATAAGGGAGGCTCTGAAATAAGAGTCACATCATGCAAACAAACTGGCATGTTTCTCCTATTTTTTATCAGTTTGATTAGGTATGGGTTTTTTACTCTCTCCTGAATCTTCATTTTAATGGGTGTTTGTTTGCTCTAACTATCACTGCTTATCACTGACACATCCTACATAGTTAGATCTATACAGGAAATGAATCAAAGAGCTCTTCTCTTCAAGTGAGTGCCCAAGGCATCATTTATAACTAAGTTACAAATAAAATTCACAACCTTTCATTCCACTCTCCTAGTGTGTAAAAGTACAGGGATTATAAGTGAAGATCTTCTTCCTACATGTTCCCATAGCTCCCAACTTTCTCTAAAAACCAAGCAGAATACTAGATATGACTTTTAGCATTCTGTAAAAGTCAGATACTTGAGGCATTTTTTGACATTTTTGCTGGAGAAATACAGCTTGCACAGTGGAGTGGTGATGGGGTATCAAGAATCTTTTGTGTTCCCTATACTTGGCCTTGAGCTGCACCCTGAATCAGAACATAAAGTTCAGCAACTGCTGAGACTGAGTAGCATGAGCATAAAGGGAAGATACCTCAGGCAGAGGAAAACAAAGCGGGGGAAAACCAGGGATAGTGTCCTGCACTTGAAACAGATGAAACAGGTCCCCAGAAACAAGGGGTTCAAATAGCCCGCAGACAGCCCCAGTAAGACTAACAATACTATCCTGAATTTGATGCCTGTGGTCCTTTCACAGGACTGTGAAAAAGTGTGATTGTTGTCTTTAAGAAGCCTGGGGACCCACAAGTGCCTGTCTGTTGTGATTTTAGCCAAATGTTTCCAGAGCCTGTTTGCTTTGAGCTGAATAATGCTATACTAAGAAATATTATCGTGTGAGCCAATAAAAACAAAGATTAAAAAAAATATTGAAATTCATAGACATAAAAGCTGCTTTCCTACTATTGTTGCTGAGTGGAACTTCCAACCATGACTCTTTAGTGAATAGATCTACATTGGGATTTCAGTTCACATTAGACATACGCTTTTGCAGTAAATATCATATCCATTTACTGTGTTTGCTCTCGCTTTATGGAGCATGCAAACTAGATTCCTTTCAGACAAAACTGAACTGGAAGATGTGCTCTGGAAGCACACCTAGTGCCTCCAAACAGTAAGGGGTTTTCAATCCAAAAGGCCAGGCTAGACATAGGTTGAAGTAATCCCACTGAACCAGGTATAGCTGGGAAAACTGGGCTTTTGGCGCTACCTGTTTCTCTTGTCTATTTATTCATATTTCAGTCATTCATTCAACATTCATCATTCATATTACACATCACTATTTATTAATGGGTATATATAGGCAGTAAGCTAATTGTGATGGATCCTGGTAATTGCATCGAGTATCCTCCACCTCACTGCAGTCTCACATCAACTGTATCTGTGCAGCTGGAGTAAATACAGCTCTGGTGTGAAAAAGACAATCTGAACCCTCCCCTTCACAGGGTCCTAAGGCAGAAATGACTGTAATATAAGGCTGCAGATGGGAACAAGCACACGTTTCCCGGCTCTTCAAATGTCACACCATCTCTTCAGCTCCCTGCTTTTGGTAAAACAGCCTGGGGGATTGAGAAAGAGGATGCAATACAGGGTTATGCAAACAAAGGTGGGAGACAGGTATTAATGGCCTGTCAGCCTTCTTTTCTTCCCATAAATTCATGTCTGGTCTCCAGGATCTGACTGTTACTGCCCAGTGTGCTCAGTAATCAGCAGCATTCCCAAATACTCTCAGTTTGAATACAGGGAACCAAATTCAGTCATAAGTATTTGAAAAAGGTGTCTCTTTGGAAAAGCTGGGCGTTGAACAAGTATTTTTTAAAAATAGCTCCATGCAAGTAAGTAGCAGAGAAATAGCTTAACATGAATGACTACTAATAATTTAATGATTTAGAATATAACCCCTTCTGTTATATGAAGATAAGTTGTTATCCTGTGAAAAAATGGGATTCAGACTGATCTGAATATTGTGTATTTTGGATTAAATGCTGAAAGTTATCAAGATGACACCTCAGCAAATCTACAAAACTTCAGTTTTGTTTACTAAACATTAACAATCGGCAGCAGGGTTAGTTAAAGCAAACTGCATTTAATGCAGTTTGAATGTCTTTACTTTTTTAGAGAGAATTTAGTTTTCAAACTAGACACTTTGTTTATAATGGCATATTTAATAACAAGTGTAAAGGTGTGTTGCAACATATTCAGTGCCCAAATTACTTAGTAGACTAAGTTCTAGGTGACACCTTTCCTTGCGGAAATTAATTTTGTGTGAGTTGAAGTGCAATGGCTTTGAAGAGATGAATTCCACTCGAGGTATAATACAACTCACATGGCTGTGAACAAGCCTGATCCTGCCATTTAGGATATAAAGGCAGACTGTGATGTCCAAGAATTGGACTGTGCAACCTGGATGCTTTAAAATAAATAGCTGGATACAGATAGATGGAGTCAATTTTGTGGTGAGAATGTAAATGTTTTTGTACTGGTTTTGTGATCCTGTGATTCAAAGTGCTTGTAAGTCCTCAAGCTTCACAGCTTTCAGGGTATGGGATTTTTGTAAAACAAAACTGAAAATGTCAAGGCTAAAATTCTGGGATTCATACAGTTTTGTTCCAATTTTAACCTTGGAAGAGGGTATGCATGAACAGAATTATAAAGAGTAGTCTCATCCACAGAGAATTGCAGCTGGGTCTATTTTCTTTGATTTTTAGATGTATTTAGGAATTCTTTACAAATCTTGGTCTCTTAAAGGTTTTACCAGGACTGTGTGTTTTCTTCATTCCTTAAATTGAAGCACTACCAAAGTCTGTTTGACTGTCTTGTCCTCCTCTGAGACTGTTAAACAAGATCCTGTTTGTTGATAAATCCTGGAGTAGTTTTACTTGGTTTGGGGTCTGGTTATAAACAATTTATGTCAGTTACATACTGATTAAGTAGAAAATGAGGATACATTGCACGGAGCTCATGAAAGGGCCACAAAACCAGGAGGAATTATAGACAGTGATTAAAAAGGACGAGATGAAGACCTATGAGAGTGATAAGTAATACTCACATTTGAACAAGTGTGAATGCAGCTGGTAATAATTCAGCAAGAAAGAACACCCATTCTACAGGCATAAAAGACAGATAGAGAGGGATGCTTTACAGTTCTATGAAGGGAATACAAAAAGCGTAGCATAAAAAGTGGAAAGAGGACACAACAGTAGAATAGGCTAGAAGCAGATTCCCAAGTGAACTCCTGGGGCTTATTTCTTAAGGAATGTCATAAACTATATAGACTGGACAGCATATTTGGAAATGGTGACAAATAGTCCAGTTTGGTAGGTGAGATAATTTGGGGAACATGGTTATATATAAAAATGAATTTATAGTGTGGCTAGTGCAGAAACATTTCACACCTGAGTCTGATCAGAATTTCACTCTTAAGAATTCATTGTCTTTGTTATTCATGAAGAATGCAATATATCTTCTCCAAAATTACTATAGCAGCTGCTACTGGGCACAAAATGCATCTCTGATACTACATGCTAATAGGTATAGCCATTAGTTGGCATTAAAATTCATTTTAGAATGGGCTTCTAGAAATTTTTACCTATGACCTGCTTTGTCTCAAGTTTAGAAACAAAATATATGCTCATTATATTGCTCACAAAGTTAAAACCTAGCAAAATTTGTATCTTTGTTCCATTTGAAGGCATTTCAAAATTATTTTTTATTGTTGTTAATTGAAATGTTGTCTTTTATTTGATCCAGGGAGATTCAAGGGAAATCCTTTTTCTCTTTCTCCCTGCAGCTTCCTGCAATTTCTCTTTTTTTAACGTAATATGCTCTTTAGTGCTGTTGGTAAGCCACATTCACCCACACTACTAACAGTGAGCATTTTGAGAGATTTTGCAGCTGTCATTCTCAGTGATGACATGTATAGAAGCAGAAGCTGCCGAATAAGTGAGTGCACTGTGTTTTCTGACACTGGTTTTGTACATCTCTACTGCCAACAAGGGAATACCTGTAGTTCATTTGCCTTTAAATCCTATATAACGTTGTTCTGTGAGACGTTAAATCCCTGTTAATAATGGACAGCAGGATATTTGTCCTGCTGACATCAGTCACATCATTTTACTGCAAATTGGGAGATGTTGCCAAGCAGGCTTCTGTATCCCATTCCTTCCCGCTGTGCAATAGGCGTGCTTGCACCTACGCTTAGCATTAGCGTGGACTCGGATTTTCTTCTCTGGTACATGTACTCCGGTATTTGCTGAGCCTGCACATCAGCTTAGACTCATGTACAAGCAATTAGGAAATGAACTGAGCAATCAGGAAATAAACTGAATGAATAAAAGCCCACGTTTCTGCTTCAAATACAAGGTAGTCACGCCAAACAGATCTTGGTATTTTGGCTTCTTGAGAATAAGGGATATGCATCCTTCCTGAAATACCGGTGGAGTTATTGCCATTGACAACAATGGGAAACAGTGGCTGCTTTGAAAGAGGTGATTTTTTGACCGTGAACTGATAGATAAACTTGTCATAATGAAAACAGTAGCTAAAAGTGAATGTGACAGTCCTGTACCCGCAATCTAACAGAGGGGGGAAACTAAGGCACTGGGTTTAGTTTCAGTCATCTTTTGGTGTAGTCTGTAAGCCAGCCTTTCAGAAATCCTGCAACATTACCCAAACCATAGGACTGTCAGAAATTCTGCATATGCAGTATCTTTTGCTATGAAAACTCTAAGTTGTCACGTAGTCATGATGTGTACCGCAAGGTCTTCGGTGCTGGCAGGGCCTGGAAAGTCCAGAGAGTCGTCAACTCAGTCTTGAGACAAAAGAGGTACTCCTGCGAAAATCAGCATTTCAAAAGGGAAATGCAGATTCCCTAAACCTAATTAAAGCCCATTTCATCCTTTTGACGGGCAATATGCTGATTCTGTGGCAGCATTGTGATGCTAAATAGCCGCAATGCCGAAGTGAGTGAGCATTAGAACTAACGCTGCATCTGTAATAATGGTTCTTGGTCCTTTCCGTGGATGCTGAGCCTGACTCTGTCTTTCACTCAGCCTTCCTCCACTCTGCCTGGGCTTCTTCCTAACCCTGCAGAGCCACCAGCGTGGCCCTTTGCCCTTAGCAGCAGGACGCCCCTCAGCAGTGGCTGGGGACAGCCTCACTCTCCCGTCTTTCACCAGGGGATGCCCAGAAAAGGTGGTTTAAAAAGCAGAAGACCCAATATCCTGCTATTGCTGTAGTGTCCATTGCCGAGGGAAGCCCCCCAGGGCTGGGTCCCAGCCCCAGCAGATTGGCTGCAGAGTAGTTGCTTAGTGAAGGGGAAAAAAAACAGGGATCCCATCTCACTTTCCCCCTCTGATATCAGTATCTCCAGCCGTTCGAAAGATTAATGGCATTCTGAGATTTGGTAGTACTTGAGTAATTTGGTAATATTTGGGAGGATTGGAGTAATCAATATAATGGGAGGTTTTAGCATTATTAGTTATTTTTCATGGGCACTGTGTAATGTACAATATTATGACAAATTTCAGTTACATTAATTAAAAGGGTGGTTAAGAAAGGATAAAGGGGGTACAGGTGGGGCTGGTGCTGGAGTTTAATTTGCATCCTAACCACTTTGGGTTATGAAAAGGACCCAGGGGAAGAGAAAGCAAAATCTGTTCAAAAGAAGAATGTCTCTTTAATTTGAGGTGGCAGATGAGCTGACCATTAACTTTCAATAGTTAGGAGAATGTGTCAAAGATGTTATAGTGACGATTCCTGTTCACAGAAAAAAGAATTTGAAATAGAAAACTGAAGCTGAAACTGAGATGAAGTAAAGCAAATTTTTTATTATTTCCTTGCATTGTTTCCAAATCTAGTAACTGACTTCTTTTTTTTTTTGCATCTTATTCCAACAGGATTGCTTATGCTTGACTGTTCTTTTTCCAGTACAGACAGCTTGGTTGGTTACAGACAAGTTGTTCTGGAAAACAGTGGGTTGCACTGCCTGTGTCTGGCAAAAGTACGAGGGCAAACTCACTGATCCTCAGAGACGAAGTTTAAGAGTTGCCAGCAGTCTTTTTAAAAAGCTGGAAGAGCCCGGACGCGGGGCAGTAGTGACAGGTTTGTGAACATAAGACTCCATTTGGTGAAGCCTGTTGTCAGGTAGCAGGAAACTGGAGAAAGAGGCTGAGGAATGAAGACCACTGAGAGTGTGTAACGTAGACTAATCATCGCAAACATTTTTATAGTTAAGAAGAGTGGGAATATATTCAGTTAACGTGTCTGCCCTTGGGGTTCTGACTTTCAACCTACCTTGGCAACCTGGTCTAGTGGGAGGTGTCCCTGCCTATGGCAGGGGGGTTGGAACTCGATGATCTTCAAGGTCCTTTCCAACCTAAACCATTCTATGATTCTATGATTCTACGTCTGATGACACCTCTTCTTCTCAAACTGATTGCAGGCAGCTTCTCTGATTTTACCTGTTGCATGCGCTGGGATGAGTGGTTAGAAAGTGAGGCTCTGAGCATGGCAATGCCTTGTTTTTAGAATTCACCAAAGCCTTGGATGAAGATTGCTCTTTTGTGTGTCAGTAGTCTAGAGGTATCTATGCTACCAGACAAGACTGAAAGATAAAAGAACTTGTTTACTAAAGACAGAGAATTGCAGTAATAGAACAGATTTACAGAAAGACAAAGTAATAAAACACATGATTATGCTTAATATTTAGGAAAGAGGTGAAAAATAGTGTAGTATTAAATCTGCCAAGTTGGGTCTTTACCATTAATCCAGAGTTTCCTTAAATTAGGCAAAAAACCCATCCATCTTGAGTTAAAAAAATGGTGACTCTTGAAAAGGGAAGAACCTCGATGTGAAAGTTCAGATCAATCTTCTATGCAATCCCAAATTAAAATAACCCATTCTAGTTCACTTACACCTTTAATAATCTTCCTGACTTGTTTCTTATGATTAATATTTAATATCAGCTTCTTTTATTCTCTTCTCCTCCCAAAGGTACTTTAATTAGCATTTCTTTTGTATACTATTTGTCTCAGCTACAGCCTTCTGAAGAGACGGGTAAGATTTTATAAGTGATATAATGAGAAATATTAAATACATGGGGTATTTTACTACATATATAACCTTGTTATACATGTATTACACCAAAAGCATAAAGGCCAGAAATATAAACATGGTTGGTGAATCAAGATTAAGTTGTGTAATCTGTGTATTTTTTCCCAGTTCTCTGTGTGCTTTTGACTTTATACTCTTGTTTGGGAAACCTTGTCCCTTTCACCAATAAACTCTGGATGCATAATTCCAACCTTGTGCAGGATAAAATGTCAAACAGATGTAGTGTGTTTAGTATGCACATGTAAATCTTCATGGCAAAAGAAATCTCCCAAAATAAAAAATTGAAATGTTGGGTCAAGACCTATATTAGTAGGAAATGAGACCAATTATACCAATTATTAATTTACTGCATAGTGAAACCACAAAGAGGGATGAGAAAAAAAATCAAATTAATCTAATCTCAGTTTGAGGAATTTAAAACAGAGCACAACCAAGAACAGAATTACAGGACAGCTAAAATGTGTTTGAGGGATTATATACTCTATTTCCTCACCTTAACATGCCCAGTCCTTTTTAAAGTTTAAAACACAAATAGATTTCTCAAGTTTTATAATGCTTTGTTTCAGGATTGTGCTAGTATTATTTAATATATATTAATTATAGATTACTATTTACTCTCACTCTAAACTTCATCTAAACTCCCCCACCCCACCCCTACTGGGAAAGCATATGAAATTCACTATATATTTAATAACTGGGAGGTTTCCACATACAGAGCTATTTTGGATTTTACAATTAGTTTCCTTTGAATCAGAGGAAAAGCCTGTACATTAGATGATAATCTAAAAGTGACTATTGGCAAACATTGGTTTACTAGGAGCTATTGTAGAAGAAATCACAGCACATATGTATGATAATTTATACAATTTAATATTTATTGCTCAATCCTTAAGAGACACGAACACTAGATACTGAATAGTGAAGTCAAGAGACTATTCAGAGCATATGAAATTAATGAAGTGCACAGAATTTTGCCTAATCTGGGCTCTTGGAAAGAAAGAAAAATGTATACTGTAAATGAATACATCCACAAGACAGACAAATACATGCATTCTGTATTGGGAACTCGTGTGTCTGTGACTTTGGAGGACACTAACACAGTGGGCAGACACGCTGCTAGTGATTTAATCAGCTCTGTAGATAGAAAAATAAAGCGTCAATCAACTATCTCAATCCACCCATTGATGAAGAAGCTTTTTCAAAGGCCTGGAAGGTAGAGGCACATTTCAAACCAGAGCAAGCCTTCGATCCTATAGGTTCAGCATGGTTGTTAACCTTGTTTAGCTCCATGTGTGCTGAATTCAGCAACACAAGGCATCTTTTTGTTATGACGCAGGGAAACACAATGCCTTCAATTATTGGGTAACAGATGTTAAGTAATTAAAGCAGCCCATTTCAAAAGCAATCATAAAATCACAGGGAGATGAAATTTGAATACATTTGAATTCCTACAGGATTCCATATGTGCTTTTTGGGGTTTTGTCCATGTGTTTACGTTTTTAGCAATTTGTTAAAGCTGAGATGAGAACTGAATGTTAAACTATTTTTGTTGATAAAAATGTGTATGATTCCTAATATACAACATTTATTTAATTGGAAAAAGTAAAACTCACAGAAAAAGATATAACATATCAAAAAATTGATGGATAGGCTTGATGGTGCAGATTTTATCTAGCCTTTTTTTCTCCCTGTGGACTGCCTAACCCCAGGAGTGCCTCTGTTCCCTGGCTACTTTTCTCTTAGCCCTGAAATCTCCCTGAGGTGTTTCAGCTGCAGTTTTTGTTTCTGTACATGCCCAGAACTACCCTGATTTGAACAGCTATCCTCTCCCTGTACCAAGTAGGGCACTAAAGACAAAGCATCCCTCCACTTTCGCCCCCCCCCCCCCAGTAGGGGCATTCACACCAAATGTAATTCATCCGTCAAATGGAGTTATAGCATTCTCCTTTTCTCCACAAAACTGAGATTGGAGCTGTCACCCACCCATTTTTGCTAGCCTACAGGTTGTGCCTGTGGGTTGCTTCGAGTGCTGGTTTTGGTCTGTGCATTTCTCTCATTTCTTCTCTCCCTGCTCTCCCCAGCCCCACACCTCAAGTGTCCGGAGCAGCATCCAGCCTGACATTGATTTTTCCTGGGGAAGGGGCCTGAGAGGCAAATTGAATCTAGGTGGTCTTGCTTATAGTATAATAAACTATATAAAAGTGACTGTATAGTAAGCTGTTGTACAAAACCCTTGATGTCATCATCTCCGCTACTAACTGTTATGAAAACAGGAGTATATACTAGAAAATGGGCAGCCCCCTTTCACATGTTTATGCTCTGAATAAACCAAGACTGAGAAATGTGTTTGAACTTAGTGATTCCCATTGAATCAGCAGCCTCGGAGGGTTTTGTTGCTGTGTAAATTGTGAGTTGTGGCTGCCTCAGAGGGAGCCCGGGCCCCAGACTCCGGTCCCAGCTCTGATGCTGTCCCAGGACAGGACAGGGGATCTTATCGATGCTTATAAATATCTAAAGGGCTGGTGTCAAGGGGATGGGGCCAGACTCTTTTCAGTGGTGGCCAGTGACAGGACAAGGGGCAACGGGCACAAACTGGAACACAGGAAGTTCCATCTGAACATGAAGAAAAACTTTCCTTTGAGGGTGACAGAGCGCTGGAACAGGCTGCCCAGAGAGGCTGTGGAGTCTCCTTCTCTGGAGATATTCAAAACCTGCCTGGATGTGTTCCTGTTCTTGGTGAACCTGCTTTAGCATGGGGGTTGGACTAGATGATCTCCAGAGGTCCCCTTCCAACCCTGACCATTCTGTGATTCTGTGATTCTATGTTTTGGGTATCTCTAAGTTCACCCTGAAGGATTTGTTGATTACCTCTCTGGAAAGTATTTCTTTTTCTTACTAGTATACAGAGTTTCAAGAAAATTGGCTTTTGGATTTTTCTTTGAATCACACATTTCTGAAATGTAGGCACTGAATTGCTTGCTTTGTATGCAGATAAGTCCATTCTTGAACTTTAACTCTATAAATCCGAACAAAAACACATTTCATTAACTAAAAAACATAGTTTTAAGTGTTGCCTCAATTACAAGTGTAAAACATAATATTTACGAGGAAACCTTTGTAAAAATACACAAATTTTCCTAAGAAATTTATTTATTTACTTTCAAACACATTTTCAAAATTCTCAACTATTTATTTTGGTGGACTATGATATAAATCTTTTCTTCAGTGGGACAAGCCAGTATGTAAATTATTCATAACCTTGCATGAGCAAGGTCTCATTCAAAAGGCTGTCACAAACTAAAATGTCAAGAAAAAATATTCAGACCATTACCCCTACACAAGAATCCTGCTTTTTAAGAGTATAACCTGGTCTGAACAGATAACCTTTATAGGCATATATCTGTCCTTTTTTTCATTTTAAGCTGATCAAGCTCATTTATACTTCCATGTTGGCGTTTTTCTCCGTAAGATCTTTCTTTCCATGTAATAATGAAAAGTTTTCCACTTTAGCATGCTCTGGCACCCAAAAGCAGCAAGAAACAGGAAGACTAATCACTCAGAAATTCACTGTCATGCCAATAGAGGGTTGTTAAGCCATTAACAACCAACAAATTGGCACCTGGCATTCTTCCTATTCATTTCAAAGGGGATCCACAGTTGCTTTTCCAGCATCATGCAGTGGGATGCAAGGCTATAAATTGGCAGCGTTCAGAAGACTATTCTCTCAGTGAAAGATGGCATCCACTGAGTGGCAGCTACTGCTGACATTCCATGGATATTGTTATAAGTCACACTGATTAAAAAGAAAGACTGCTGTGATAGCAGAAGACCCTAGTCTAGTCCTGTAAAATAAAAAGATAGCAAGAATAGAATCTTTTCCACGCAATTTAGAGTTGATTTCTTCTTCAATGTATTTATTGTGCTTCAGATTGATTTCCAATAACGTATCAGTTCAAAGGGGGAAATTTTGTGTATTCATCTTTCAATATCACTTACCTTAAGTGTTTTCTTTTCAATCACAGATTGCTCTATCATAGAAATTAAGCTGGAGAACTACAGAAATCAGTAGAGAATAACCTTTTCTTTTCCTTTTTCTAAAGAACAAATCTTTTAAGCCATAATACAGTTTTTTATGAAAAATCAACTGCACTTTTAATAATTCCTTAAAAATGTTTTAAATTTTTCAATTCAGTTTTAGAAGGCTTTTTCCAGCATTTTGATAAAATGGAATACTTAAGCATAAGACTTGGAAAAGACCTTATTTTGGGATCCTGCAACATATGGACTTTAGTTTATTGCTGTCATATTAATTGTCAGATTGAGAAGAACATTTGTTCAGAGCTTTTGGAAAGTGGACTTTGTTCAGAGGTTTTGGGAAGTGGAATAACTAAGTGGAGTAACTTCCTCTAGAAGCTCTGAAGATAAAACTAAATGAATATAGTCAGAGCCACTAAATGCAACAAATTATTTTTTAAATTGTGAAGTCCTGCCTCTTTAGGCTTTTTCTGTTACTCTGCTCTTTCCTTCTGCCTGAATTGCAGTACCTTTCCTAGTAAAAACACAAATATATCAGAGGCAGAGCCACATTTATTTGTATAGTGCCTAGTGGGTTTACTTCCTCAATAAAATTCTAAACACAAAGTATATATACTGCTTATTATTTCAGTCATCTGTCTATTCTCTGGCACATGAATTGGAGGATTCTTTTTTCTCAGTACACAGGTATCATCTTAACTTGGTCTGGAAGGCTTTTAGCCGTTAAAACCTTTTGCACTTCAATTGACAGTGAACAAGCTCTATAGCTATGAGAGCGAAATGAATAAAAAGGTTATATGGCATAATGAATAGACAACCGATTATTGTTATTTGCAGTCATCACAGGAACAAATTATTACAGTGGAGGAACTGAAGCTTGTAAGAATACAATCAATGAATGTAAGGGAATGGATAATTTAGCTTGTGTTTCTGTGTGAATTGCATTCAAGAATGGGGGTGGGAAGGTGAGTAGTTAAGGTGAAGTTGGCAATATTTCTAAACATCCAGCTTTAAACAAGGATTTTAAGCATATATGAAAGGTTCAAGGTAGTCAGCCTGGGGCTGCATACTGCTTTCTTACCATGTTTCTTTCCGGTGACTCTCTATTACAGTGTAGTGTATATGTGACCTTGAAGCAGTACACACTGTCATTTTTCAGGGCAAACAATGAGATGGTTGCAGGAGGTAATTTCTCACACCGTGCACTGTTTAGGGTTTTGATTACACTCAGACTCAAAAGGCAAACATGACAGCTGCAGCATTAAATCATTGTACTAGGGTCTGTGCTCCAGATTTTAGCAATCCTGACTATTGTTGGCATATAGTGGTAGTTTTTTCTAGACTTCCACATTTACCCATTGACAGTACAGAAAATACGATTTGAAGTGTTCTTAAAGCTGGAAGCCTCTGCATGAAATTTGAACTGCTGCTTTGTTTCTTAGTCTACTAAGGGGGCATCCTATAAGAGGGCACCAGCTATTAATCCTTTCAATAATCACCATACTGGCTTCTTATATGGGATGAACGTTGGACTTCTTTTGCTTTTAAACCTCTCCCTAAAAATCCTATGATACAAATATTTAGAATGATACAAATTGGACAGAAAAGGACAGATGTTAAGTCCAAGTATATATAGTTCTAATGATGCTTACATGTGCATTAGTTTATTATCGCACTCTCTCTGTATATGTGATTTTGATTATATACATGCAGGTTCTCCTGGATTAGTCCTCATCTCTTTCTTTATTGGTAACTTAGGTAACTTTCTCTATTAGTAACTTAGGCACTTCTAGCACAAGGTCCTCCTTGGCTTCTTCCTGGTTTATCAGCTTTACGTGCCAGATACATGTCAGATGAGTGAATGAGAAAGTGCAGCATTGTGTATCACTTGGGAAGCTTGACCCTCTGTAGGTTTAAGTCATCACTGCAGCCCAAACCTTCCATGTGGCTTCTTATGAACATCAACTCAGTGGTAAGACTCAGAACCGAGAGGTACTTGTCTGTCAGGTGATGTGATGTTGGTTGCTCCTTCCCCTGGTTCACCTCAAGATTGTTGAATTCATAGAGTTGTAAAATTGGTCAGGCTAGAAAGGACCTCAGGATGTCTGTAGTCCAACATCATGTTGAATTTTGGAAAGGACTGAGCTAACTAGGGTGTTGAACTAAGGCAGATCTTGTTATTTTAGTGCAAGAACAGAATAAGCAAAGCAGAGAGATTCCTGTGGGGAACAATTGATAATTCTACTTCAAAGCCAAATTAAACCATCAACTTGTATGTCAGAATTTCGCTTTCCATAAGATATGAAAAAGACTTGATTATACCAGGTGCTGTGTGAATATAATTTTGTCTTCTCCATCCTGTCCATACTGTGACAATCCTTAGCTGTAAAAGCTTAAATGAAGCATAAGTAAAGCAAAATTTGCTTTGCAGTTTACTGGTTGGCCCAGCTTTGGCATGATTTTTTGGCCATTCCAGAGGCTGGGTGGTCTCAAAGAAGAGGCACTAAGTATTAAATACAAGGTGAAGGTCTGTTTCTCGTCCTAGATTCCCCAAATACTCAAATGCTTCACTGGTAACCCAGTGTAAGTTCAGCCTACATAAGACTGGTGCGCAGGCTTAGCCATCTGTGAGCTTGGCAATGCTGAATGCAGAACTGTTTGTGCTTCAAGTGTGTCTCTTTGGTTGGAAACTGCATTTAGATGAACTGTTATAAATCTGTCATTTCAGTTCCCTGTGTCCTTATATGATTTTTGTATTTCAAGTGCTGAACATTGAAATCAGGTGAAGTCTACATTGCTGCAGTCTTCAGCTGCCCAAGAGTGACAGCCTTACCTCAAAACAGATGCATATAGATGTTTTCCTTTACTTATTCTGAGGTGATTTAAGAAAGTGGTAGTCATAGGCTTCAAGTTTAGGATAGCTCTTTCCTTCTGTGCTGGCTTTATACATGTGATCTGTTGTTCTTAGGGTGATTATGTGGTCATTGCTGATTTTTCAGGTGTTTTTTTTTTGTTGGCATATTAGTAGTGGTGGTGGTTGCTGTCACTGATATGGGGAAATGAAGGTGTTGGCCAGAATGCACTGAACTTGGAAGCATACAGAAACAGCTCTAGGATAAGAGTGAGCGGAAACAGGATGATTTCTAGGAGGCTGAGCTTGGACAGCCAGAGCAGCACTGACTGGAGGAGATTACGTGGACCTGTCTGTGGGTAATTTGCTCTCCCTGCTGGACATACAGTCATCCATCAGCTATCAGGGGAATTAACTCAGTTGGGCAGTTAATAAAGATTCTAGTATGTATTAAAACAAATTTAGTTGAGGCAAGACCCTTATCAGTGTCATTAGGGCACTTAATAGTTGCCTTACTGTTTGACAGAAGAAATTTAGTCTGTGCAAAGAATACACAACGGGCAAGTGTGAAAGGTAATATCTGGGCCACACTGTCAGAAATAGACAAAGGTTACCAAAGTTGTTGTGTTATATTGTGAAATGTGTCAAGCCTGCCCTTTGCCAAGTGTGAAAGAATTCTTTGAAGGTGGGGAGTTTGGGAGCCAAGATGTGAGAGGAGTTGTAGCTATAACTGTCAGATCCTTCATGTCCCCATTCTTTGGATGGAAAGAGCTGACTCAAAATTAGAGAAGAATAAAGATGATTTGGAGACCAGTGGATATAAGCTGCTTGGATTACCACTAGAAAAAGTATAATGCATTTCAAGAATGAAGTAATTCAGCCAAATCCAATTTTTGGAAAACAAGTAATGAGGAATGAAAACCACTTTGAGCTTGATGCACAGGCAGGAAATAGAACTATACAGAAAATAGACTTAGATATTTTCAGTAAAGTATGACAACTAGCCAGCTGTGAAAGTGTTCATATGTGGTTTTTGTAGTACACAGCTCATAGAAGGACTTGGCAACCAGCATGTTGCAATGAATGCAATAAGTGCTGAGTAAGGATATAAGGAAATAGCAGAAAGAGGTTACCCAAACTAAAGTGTTCATGAAGTGTGTGTGCTTTTTATCTTCATGTTTGTATGGAGACTCATGTAACAGGATCCCATATTCTGCTTTCCCACAGTGATCCTGGCTGTTTGCACAGCATAGGGTAATCTCTCCAGACCTCACTGAGCAGTGTCTCAGTCAGCTGCACTTAACAGATAAGTGAAGAGCAGGAGGAGCTCCTCACTGTATTTCCAGAAGCTCAATTTTCTGGATATGTCTCTGTGTCATCCCGTCCTTGAGCTGACAAGAAAAGCAGATCCTGTTCCATCATCTCCAATAGGAGCATGTGCAAGGAGTCATTAGGCTTTACAAACCTCATGCATTATATTAGGAAAGAAATTAAGTTGAGAGGTGTGCGTGCACATTGTGACGTAGAAAAGAGCCACTGTCCCATCCAGAGGGACCTGGACAGGCTTGAGAGGTGGGCCTGTGCAAACCTCATGAAGTTCAACAAGGTCAAGTGCAAGGTCCTGCATGTGGGCCAGGGCAATCCCAAGCACAAATACAGGTTGGGTGGAGAATCAATTGACAGCAGCCCTGAGGAGAAGGACTTGGGTGTGTTGGTTGATGAGAAGCTCAACATGAGCCAGCAATATGCAATTGCAGCCCAGAAGGCCAACCGTATCCTGGGCTGCATCAAAAGATGCACGGCAGCAGGTCAAGGGAGGTGATTCTGCCCCTCTACTCTGCTCTGTTGAGACCCCACCTGTAGTATTGCATCCAGCTCTGGAGCCCCCAACATAGGAAAGACATGGACCTTGGAACAGGTCCAGAGGAGGGCCACAAAGATGATCAGAGGGCTGGAGCACCTCTCCTATGAGGACAGCCTGAGAGAGTTGGGGTTGTTCAGCCTGGAGAAGAGAAGGCACCAGGGAGACCTTATAGCAGCTTTCCAGTATCTGATGGGCACCTACAAGAAAGCTGGAGAGGGACTTTTTACAAGGGCATGAAGTGATAGGACAAGGGGGAATGGCTTCAAACTGGAAGAAGGGAGATTTAGATTAGATATTAGGAAGAAATTTTTCACTCTGAGGGTGGTGAGGCACTGGAACAGGTTGCCCAGGGAGGTTGTGGAGGCCCCACCCCTGGAGGTGTTCAAGGCCAGGTTGGGCCTTTGAGCAACCTGGTCTAGTGGGAGGTGTCCCTGCCTATGGCAGGGGGGTTGGAACTCGATGATTTTCAAGGTCCTTTCCAACCTAAACCATTCTATGTGTCTATGATAAAAGTTTAATAAGTTATTCTCAGTTGGTTTTGGCAAGTTGTAAAGGACTGCCACTGAATGCTGATGTATTTTGAAAAATAAAAATTATGAGTGTGACATTTATAAACCAAAATCCAACTTCTTTCCATTTTAAGACTCTGTAAATGTGAAGAGGGGAATGACTACATATGTGGACAGTGCTCTCCACAGCTCTTCTCATTTCCTGACCGTCTCTGAGATGTCTGAAAAAGGGTACTGGTATCACTAGACTGAAGTGTGTTGACAGATTGAAATTTCCCATACAGCAGAATGCACCTCAACCAGAAAATGTTTCACAGCACACAAATTTTAATGTGCTAAAAATGACATGTCAATAAAAAGGATTTTAGTCAGAAAAACTTGATTACGTGGACTTTCAAAGTGCCAGGATGGAATAGCAGAGACGTGATTCTGCTCCCATGAAATCTACAGAAGTGTGGGCAGGACTGGAAATCCTTCTGGAGGTGATAGTTTGTTCAAATTTAATTAAATACAGGTAAATGCTGTAAGGGCACCATGAGGGCCAGCTGCTCCCTGGGGTCCGGGCTGCTGGGAGCATGGGGGTCTCCCCAGGGCAGCCGAGCAAGGCCTGGCAGCCAGGGCCTGCCCCACCGCCCCACCCAGGACCCAGACGGCCAGGGGGCACCAGGGCAGCCCCAGCCCTGGGCATCAAGGCATCTCCTTGGGGACAGGCCAAGGTTGGGCTGGGACATCAACCTGTGGGTAGGGTCAGGATCAGGCCCAGGATGGAGGGCAGGCTGTGGGGACAAGGACGGGCTGAGGCCAGGCTGGGACATGGGTCTGAGGGTGGCCCTGGCTCAGTGGGGCCTGTGGCTGGGCAGGGCAGGGCTGTGAGGAGCAGGGCTGCGGTGTCACTAGGGCAGGAGCTGAGGGCCCCACGGAGCTGACATGGCATCCTGGGCAGTGGGCATGGTGAGGTTGCCCCAGGGGTGGGCAGGGCAGGGAGGTCCTCGGCTCCCTGAGGGCCCTGATGGCTGCACAGCATTTAACATCCAGTGTTGTTACCTAAATTGGATAGAAGTTCTTTAAGTGAAAGGTAGCAGTAAAGAGCATGGTACTGGTTTTGGGGTGCAGGAATTGACTTCAGGTTTGCTCTCCTGCAACATCTTCATGTTCTTCCATATGATAAGGGCAAGTACTATTAATGAATGACAGTATATTGTGACCTGGTGGTCTTCTTCCAGCACCTACTTAATGATCAAATTAGAAAACATTATTTTAAGGGCAGTCAGAGTGTACCCATATTAATCTACAGAGTATCTGCAACACATAAATACCAAATTAGGGAAGGAAATGGCTTGGATTTAGTAGAAACAGCAAGACAGGCATAAGTAAAATCAATAGTAGATGCAGCAAGACAGGTGCCAGTAAAATCAAAACAACATGCAGGTTGTATTTAGATGATGAAGAAAAACTCTTTTGCATAGTGATATCTGCCAAATGAAACGTGCAATATTCCCTATTTGAAACACTTAAAAAAACGTTTTTTAAAAATTATCAGTTCTGTATTGTTTGTTTATGTAGTTATAGTTGCCTGCTTATTAAAGTTTGGGGGTGTTATATTGATTATACCCTGTAGTGGCCCTGTATCTGTCATGATTTACCTAAAAAAATAATTGTGTCACTCCAGTCACACTGCTTTAATTGAAATTGTACTGCTCACTCTCACAGGGGTGTATTTACAGCAGTAGGGAGGTACTTCTCTGAGTTCAGTGCATTTCTCACTAGAAAATCAAGTTATATCAATAAAACTTTTGCTTATGCTGATATACATCTATGCTCATTGGATGTTATGTCAATGCTGTATTTTCTAATTCAGAATTTTTCATTCATATTTCTATGATCCTGTTCCTACCATTGTTCTCGCTGCATGCTCTTTGTATCAGATTTACCAATTGTGTGGCTGCAGAGTGTCATGGTTTAGGCCAAATTTGCTACTGGGGACCTGGGGGACCCCAGATGGGACCGACAGATGCTCCCCTCTACCCCTCTTCAAAGAGAGGGGCAGAGNAGACTTAGATATTTTCAGTAAAGTATGACAACTAGCCAGCTGTGAAAGTGTTCATATGTGGTTTTTGTAGTACACAGCTCATAGAAGGACTTGGCAACCAGCATGTTGCAATGAATGCAATAAGTGCTGAGTAAGGATATAAGGAAATAGCAGAAAGAGGTTACCCAAACTAAAGTGTTCATGAAGTGTGTGTGCTTTTTATCTTCATGTTTGTATGGAAACTCATGTAACAGGATCCCATATTCTGCTTTCCCACAGTGATCCTGGCTGTTTGCACAGCACAGGGTAATCTCTCCAGACCTCACTGATCAGTGTCTCAGTCAGCTGCACTTAGCAGATAAGTGAAGAGCAGGAGGAGCTCAACACTGTATTTCCAGAGGAAGTCAGTTCAGCAAACTGATCCAAGAGAGAATAAACCACCCCCCAAAATCAACAGTTATGTGTCAGCTCTCTGAACCAATTCCCACACTTGTTGCACAGCTGATGGGGCTGATGCAAAGATAAAAAAGGGAATACGCAGGCACCTTGGAGCCACTGGCATAATTTTGAGGGTAGCCTAAGGATACAGACAATACCAAATGTCGAATGACACTTGCAAAGTGTGTCTCTAACACAGTTTAAAACTAAGCTAAAATTGAGGTTGCCATTGGTTGCTCTCCTTTCTGTCCTGCTCTGCTCCTGTCCTATCCTTTTGTCCTCCTATCTTTATGCGCATCTTGAAGTGAGCCAGAGAGGTAAATGATCTGTAAGCTGTCTTTCATAAAGTTAGTCTTCAGCTGGTTTAGCTCCCCTTACCAGCTCATGGCAGAGTGACACGTGGCACTGCTAGGCAAGGTTGAGGGCAGGAGTGTGTGAATGGAAGCAAGAAGGGGAGCAGGAGGGAAGCAGCTCTGATTTTGACAATGTAAACACTCACGGACTACACCTTGTGAAAAGGGTGTGCCTAAACTGCATATGTCGAGTGGTGAGACATTCCTGGAACCAGACATTTCTTTCATAGTTCTGGTCATTCTTATGCCACATGCACAACTATTTTGGATTAATGCATAAATAGCTAATATCCCTAGTTTGTTCTATACTGCCTGGTTTAAGTTTGCTGCCTTGTGCACACCCTGGGAATTCCACTATACACACAGAATCGAACAGCCAGTGGTCTACGGCTAGTAATTAGTACCATTTAGCAGCTGCTAAGCAGGATAATAGCCTGTTATCCTTGAAGATCTCTAATACAAATCATAATGACTTGCTTACATGGCTTCTAAACCAGCTGGCATAAACCTGCTTTGCATGGTGTGAGAGTTAAGAGAGGGACTGAGTCTTGCTTCACATAGAATATAAGTCAGCAGTAATTTGATTTATACCACTTAAGTAACATTGGCATTGGATCAACATAAATGATGAGTAAAACAGAGGGGGTGTACAGTCTATTCAGCAGAAAAATTGTGTTGTATGCAAATTCTTTAACTTTCACTGTTACACCAGGGAAAAGCATGGGATGGTAAAGTTTTTTCAAATTAAGCTACTGACCACAGAATGAGTTATTTTGCTGTTGTGTATTTTAGTATTTATCATTTAATGACTACAGGATCGGAAAATTGCAAAGTCTGAAATAAATGTAACTTATTTAGTAAAATATTGTGAAGATCTGAAACTTTAATTCAATTTTACAAACATTTGAACGTACAATCAGGTGTGTCTGTAGCAGAAAAGTTAGACTAAAAATTACACCAGTAATTTGAAAAGCTTTCAAATTGACAGATATTTCTGAGGTGAACTCATTGTGGTGTGAGTTTTTGTGATAACTGACTGTAGCCTGTTGCAATGTTCTTGCTGTTTTTCATTACTTTTGTCAGGACCTCCATGAGAACCCATGCATGGGAGACAGATAAAATATGTATACAGAATGCAGTAGGTGACCTAAATGCTAAGATATTAGGTTCCTTTTTTTTTTTGGTGTCTTCTTAACCTTGAAATAAATAACTCGCATAAGCTAGTTGGAGGTGAAAGCTTTGAGAAAAGCCATATTTAAGTTTACTATATGATCAACTGCCTTCTCCTAAAGTTAATTTTAGACTGTTCATCTTATAGTAAATTTTAAAAGGTTTGCTTTTATTGTAATTTTATCTCACTAACAGAAATTCAAAATTTAGTCAGGTCTGTGCTACCAGTTTTTGATGACACAGCTATTTTGGCCTGGGAAGTAGCTATACTGAAAAAGTCCTGCTGTGCTATCAGCTATGATGATAGAAGCAACGTTTTTATCTAAGCATGTGTTATTTTGTGAGGTAGTGTTGAATATTTTTAGCAACAGCTCTGGATTACATACAGGTCTTAGTTACAGTCAGGTAAAATCACAGCTTTATAAAAAAGTGAGACAGACCTTACTGCAGCAGTTTTCTCCCTGTGACCTGGCCAGATCTCTAGATCTGGAAGAGTTAATTCAAAATGGAGGCACACCAAGGGATCACCACCATTGCCTGGTGCCCTGGGGTGTCCCTCTTGCAGCAATATCTTTGGGCCATAGAACTGAATGGCTACTTCCAATCTTTAAATTACTGTGATTTACACCACTGTTTTTTCTATGTAAACTACTGTGATTTACACCACTGTTTTTCTGTCACTGTAGAAATTGTCAGTGCATGTATTTGCAAGTAAATCATGTAAATTAGGATACTCCTTTTTGAAAGAGTAACTGTAAAGCAGGAAGGAGTTGGATACTGTGAACTGAAAAAGAAAGAATACTTTAGGAATAAATATCTTAAAAAAAAAGAAAAGAAAAAAGAGAAATCATATGTAGATATTAGATAATGTGACTCACTTATTTTTAAATCCTGCTCTTCTGATGTGCACTCTGAGTCTACAGAGCTTTTCCATGTGAATATCTGTCTTTTCACAGTCTTAAAAACAGAGGTGTTTTGCCTGCCATATCACAAGTTAACTCAGGCATGTCATGTTTGACTGCAGCCCATTGTCACTTTTCTGTAAGGAGATAAGTTAATTTGTATCACTGTGCTTGGGAACTGTAAGAGGCAAATACTAGCATTTTTTAGGCCAGTAAATTTTTTGCCTTAATATTTTCCAGTGGAGGCACAGACTGCATAAAATTTCATGTATATAAAAAAGAAATGAAAATGGGGGAATTTGCCTGAATAAGAAGTTCTAAATTTAGCAGTTATTAAGTAATGGTAGCCTCTAAACTCATGAATTATTCTATGTCTACAGTGATAGAAATATCTGTCCCACTGAGGGAACTGAGACCCTCCTCATGGAGCTCATTGGAGTTTGACTTGGTGTCTGTGTGGCCCAGAGGCATAACTGTTATTTTTTATGTGGTTTTCCAGTTCAAGGTCCAGGCTGAGCCCTGGACCTCCACAGTGACAGTGTGTTGGCAGAAAGTTGTCAGGGTTGCTAAATGCCTGGGCATGGACATATAATAGTTGAGGGTGCAAGGCCTGGTGAGAAAGTAGCAGAGGATTAGGCAGAAAGGAAGGGACCTATCTAGTCATGTGCTTACCTGTGCTGCTTGAAGTTCACTCTGGTGAAGTGATCGAGCCCCTGAACTGCTTCCAAGCCTGGGGTCCAATTGGTTTCTCCACAAAGAAAACATGGGATAAAACGAATGTGTGTTTTGATCTGGGCCTAACATTAAAGCCCAGATCTGGGGCTGTAGGACTACCTCTGTCAGTCTGTTTCGTTGGTGGCTTGGTTTGTTTCTTTTCAAGATAATGTTGTGTTGGATGGAGCTCAAGAATCAACCTAACAATTCACATCACACTTTTGAACGCAGCAGAGAATCAATGGCCCAGTTGCTTTGAGGTCATGGTAATCTGATTCTTGGCTGCCTAAAAAAGTTATAAACTACAGGACCTCTGCCAGGGTGGATGGAAGCATCAACCCTATCCTCATCAGTGCTGTGTTCCAACAGTGGACATTATAGCTTGGGTATGCAAGGCTAACATTCTTAAATTCAGCTGGTATGAAAGAAGTCTTTTTCCTCTCTTCATTTCTGCGTTCTGTGAATGGCATAACACTTAGCTGTCCAAATGTCGTACATGTTTCTTTTACGGTTTGTTGTCTTTAGTCTTTATGTGGCAAAGGTGGGAATTTATTTCCAATAGTTCTTCAGAAAATGAGAAGTAAGTTGAGGTTAGAACAAGTTTGACAGATGTTGCCAGTGATCGCTGGAAATATTTCAAGGCTGGAAAAAGCAGTAGGATTACAAATCAGTTCCTTGAAAAGCCCATTAAGGGCATGACTGCTCTGAATAAGCACTGTCAACCGATGGGTAGAGCTTGCTTTGAAAGAAAGCAACAGCTATTGCACTAGTAATGATATGGTAACAGTATTGCTACTGTAAATGTGTTTGTTAGATAAACAAGACAACCTAAAAGAATGATTAAATTACCAATAGCGCTACTCAGATTTTAAAATTTAATTTTAAACTAATCATAGCAAAAGTGTTAGGTAAATATTTTTCAAAGACTACATTCACCAAAAAATTATGACATCTTGCTTGATTTCATTTGCTGTTCTGATTAAGAATAACTTACCAGCGATTGGCATTCATCTGTTCTCATACACAGCTGAGTTATATAGCATGTTCCTCCTAAGTACCTTTGGTATAAACTGAAAGTACGGAGTGACTACTGAGAAATAAGGAAAGAGTACTAAAGAGGCATGAAGGTGGAAAGGATTCTAAGTGGAACATCTATACAGAGTTGAAGATGCCAGCATTGGACCAAAGGAATAAAGGCCAAAATAGGACACTTCCTTAACTGGTGGAAGTGGAAGGGGTGGAAGTATGCTATTTCTCTTCTTTCAGTATCACTTCTGTTGTCCAGTGGTTCAGTTTCATGGTCAACTTATGCCCAAACTTGCTAAAAGTAGTGGCTACCCCATTCTTCCTATTCATACCCATTACCCAGTGCCACATTCCCAGATTGTTGGTCTAGTTGAAAACTAATCTTTGCCTTGTGCCAGTGAGAGGCAAGTGGCAGAAACAAGCAGCCTGAGGCAGGAGGAGAATGGGATAATCCATTCCAGCAACAGCATGGTCTTAGCCAGGCTTCTGCATTAAGTCATGTTTCTGCACATAATGAACAAGTAAAGCCTTCTAGCTAGAGTTTTTCCTGCTAAACTATATAGAACAAAAATAGATGTTAACAGGAACGAAGTTTACACTAGCTAGCTGCTACTCCCCAGCAGAATGATTAATAGAAACATATACTGGTACTCTGTCTATATCCAGCACAGCAGATGGCCAGCGGTTAAGTTCTACATATGTTAGGCACTTTTTTTTTTTTGTCTTTTCTGTTACTACTAAAACTGCATTTGCTGTGAATGCAACATTACCCAGCTCCTAAGTTACCATCAGTAGCTTATCACTGGTGAGTTATTGATAGCCCTGGGCCATCTGAATTCATCTTCCAGCCTCTGCTGTCACTTCAGATCTGTACTACTTTTGTCTGCAGCATATAAGGTCACAGATAGTTCTACATGCCAGAGTAGCTAGATGCTGTTCAACATAGCAGAGCGTAAGTACTGGTTATTGTTGTATAGATCAAAATTCTTAACACATTACACAGCACAGTTATACAAAGCTCAATGAAGCTAAAACATCTTAGATAATTGTCACCTTGTCATTAGCCAGTTGCTATAACAGCTAAAAAAGTTAGAACAAAGCTCTAAGCAGCCCAGGACAAGCCCAGACAAAGTAAGGCTTACAGCCCTAGTCCCACATGTGAAGTTAGTACAAGACCCGTGGCTGGTAACAGGCACAGCAATACAGTCTTTACTGGATTGTAAGGTTACATAATAAGTAGTAATCCAGTCAATACAGCCAATGGAGTGTGGAAAGCTATTCAGCTTACCAGAATCATTTAGATAAAATTGTAACATTGGGCATATGGAAAAAGCTGCCTCGAGTATTATCTTTCTTTACTATTGAGGCTTTATAACTCCAGTGCTTTTTAAAACACTTTTATTAGATATGAAATTAGGTGTGAAATTCTGCTCTAAGTAGCCGATAATTTTCTGTGTCAAATCTAAAAGACATCAGAGAATGGATGGACCTGTTTATACACACAGAGGAAGGGCTTGAGAGTTTACTGAAAATTTTACTCTCTTTTTTTTTTTCAAGTAAACATCAACTTCCTACCTTAAAGCCTGTTTTCAGTCTCCTCATCTCTTCTGGAGAATTCTTTTATGTGAAAGATTACAAATAAAACAAGTTTTAAAATAAAGTCCTGTGAAAACTTCCTTAAAAATTGCATTAACTAAGAGATATATAGCTTTTCTGGAATATAGTTATCTATGATTTTCCGTTCTCATTAGGGCAATTAATCCCAAATTACTAGCCGTAATGAGAGTAGTTCTGTCAAAAGAAAAAAATAAATATAAGGTGAATATTTTCCTACTGACTAGTAAAGTCTTAAGCGAATGCGGTGAGATGCATGTTAGGGAGTGGGATTTTCCTTCTGTTAGTTTTTTTTCTTCATTTTCTTTTTTGTTGTGTTTTGGGGGGGAGAGGGGGGAATTCAAGGAAAGAGGAATGTTTTTTACTTGTCTTTATATGCAGAGGAATGCAGCACATAATCCTGATTCAGAACAAAGACTTTCGCCCGGTTGAAAGGAGATTTTGCATATCTTGCCCTGGTAATCTTTGTGAGATTAATTTCCCGAAGCAATGATTAAGCTGCATTCAACAACGAGGAAAAGTAAACCAGGCAAAGAAAAGAACTACAGAGCTTTTAGCCACTTACCCTGTTTTTTTGTATGTGACTTGATCATTTGTTTATGGTCATAGCTATTTCATATTCTACTTTAAGGTCAGAGTTTACCTATTAATTCTTTATGCTGTAATCTTGGTCTGCATTTCTGCTGGGGGGGAAAACAAGGCAAAATAATTCATTCTTATGAATTTCAATTTCAGATCTAGAAATGGTCTGCTGATTTTTGATTTCAACAGCAAGGTGTTGCTAAATGGATCTGGAAAGGCACAGCTTCTCTATAAGAACCAAGTCTTTGGGGGTTTGATGGAAGGAAGAGACTCAATAAATTTTCCATGTGTTCTATACCCAAGTAGCCATAGGTTCTTTCTGGTTCACTTGGTTACTATTTTAGGCTCCAGATGAAATTCTTGTGGAATATTTTTAGAAATTCGGTTTCTCAACCCTCTGACCTTCCCATGTGTCCTGCTCTTACCAAAAGAGAGAGGTCTTCATGCTCTGTCTTTGCTTAGAAGGATCTTGCTAAAAGCCAGTTTTGGTGATCCCAATACTCTTAATGATTGAGTTCATTTCTATGACCCAATAAGAAACTCTGCATTTTATTTTTGCTGGGGTTATTTTGTGCCGTTAGAGTCAGTTCCTGGATGCAGAAGTAGCCAGAGGTAAATTATGTGTAAGACCTTTTGCGAATGGTGGAAGGAAACAGAGGCTTTTGGTCAGCTTATCCCATCTTGTAGAAACACAGACTGAGGATCATAGAATAGAATCATAAAATTGTCTAGGTTGGAAGAGACCCTTGGGATCATTGAGTCCAACCATCTACCCTACTCTACAAAGTTCTCCCCTACACCATATCCCCCAACACCACATCTAAACGGCTCTTAAATACATCCAGGGGTGGTGACTCAACCACCTCCCTGGGCAGCCTATTCCAATGCCCGACCTCTCTTTCTGTGAAAAATTCTTTCCTAATGTTCAGTCTAAATCTACCCTGTTGGAGCTTGAAGCCATTCCCTCTTGTTCTGTCATTAATTACCTGTGAGAAGAGACCAGCACCAACCTCTCTACAGTGTCCTTTCAAATAGTTGTAGAGAGTGATGAGGTCTCCCCTCAGCCTCCTCTTCCTCAAACTAAACAGTCCCAGCTCCTTCAACCGCTCTTCATATGATTTGTTTTCTAGGCCCTTCACCAGCTTCGTTGCCCTCCTCTGCACTCGCTCCAGCACCTCGATATCTCTCTTGTATTGAGGTGCCCAAATCTGGACACAATACTCGAGGTGTGGCCTCACCAGTGCTGAGTACAGGGGCACAATCACCTCCCTACTTCTGCTGGCCACGCTATTTCTAATACAAGCCAGGATGCCGTTGGCTTTCTTGGCCACCTGGGCACACTGCCGGCTCATATTCATTTGCTTGTCAATTAGAACCCCAATTGTTATGTTATTTCATTATCAGCTTTAGCCAGTGTAAGACTTCTGCCACCAAAATGCAGTGGGCTTTCTCTGCCTCCACATGTGTGCATTTGTATCCTCTGTGCTGGTGCTTATCGAGCTATGCAGTTAGCCACATTGATGGGGCTGAAAACTACCCCTGCCAGCAGGAAAAGGAAAAAAAAAAAAAAGACTTACTGGGCTAACTGGTCCACTTGAATGTACAGCGGCATAGTTGAGGAGAGCTGGCACAAGGGAAGAGTGGGCCATGCGGTGGTGGATAACATGCCTTCCCCCTTTTGACAGCAGTGCAGTCTGTGAGAATACACTATAAAGACAGCATTTTCAAAGAATTATATACTCTCAACAACGTCATCAGTTAAAGCCTCCTTGAGAACAGAATTATGGCAGTTTAATAATTCCTGCAAATCACACTTTTAAGCACTATCTACCTTAATTCCTATATTTGCAAAAGAGACTATCATTGCAGGTGGAACCGAGCCATAGTTCACATTTTTAACTTACACACAGAGTCCATAAGAAAGAATGCTGCATAAAAACACTATATTAAGTGGCTAGGAGACTGAAATGGGTGGAATTTATTTTTTTTTTCCCTGAAAATCAGGGATGGAAGAAGGGGAACAACTTGGAGTGTTAATTTGTTCACGTGAAATCCTGATGGGATTGGTGGAATGAAATTACTTTCGGAGCCTTAAGAAATCTTCTGTGATATGGAATTTGTATTTTCTGGCCTTCTAAAGAAATGGCATAACATAGGAACATTGAAAATATTAACTCTTGAGGAGGATGTGGTTGCACACCTATTAAAGGAGGAAGGATTTACAATAAGGTCTTTATTCAGAAAAACCTGAGGTAGAGGAAGCATCTCCTTATGTGGTCAGCAATTGCAATTTAGGTATTAAAAGGAAGGAACTTACTTCTGAACCTTTATTTTTAGTGTCCTCTGTCTGGATGAGGACAATTGTGCACTTTAGTATTGGATGGGTGGATCTTAGAGCAGAAAGAAATACTTTGCTTTTTGTCATTCATCCATTTTTCCCAAGGTTATGAAAATTTGTAAATATTTCTCTATCCTCCAGCTCTGCTTCAGTGCTTTTCATCTTGTTTGGCAGTTGTTGCAGTTCATTTATTCCATGTTACTTAATGTTCCACTTCTACTTTTGGTGGACATGCTGGGGACCACAGTGACTTTTAATAGTAGTTTACTTCCAAAGTGGCATTTGCCAGAACATAAAAGTCTTTTACAGCTATATAAACTAAATGAAGCAAAACCTTTGGTGAGGAGAAATGGGTACCATGGAACTATTTATAAAGTAGAAATTTATACAATGGTTTTGACTGATGTTTGATTTTCAAAGTTTAAAAAAGAGCAAAAGATTGAATGGATTTGTATAACTATTACAAATATTTGTCCAATATATCAGTGTGTTTACTGTGTGAAGTACTGAGTAAAGATGATGCCAAGTCCTTCCTACTCTTTCATTTTCATTTTATAGGTTTGCAACCATTTAGCCAAATTTTCTTTCTTAGGCTGAATTTTTCTTGGGCACCTGGTCAAAAACACATTAAGAAAACATTGCTTGTGTAAATTGACAGTATCTGAATAGAAGATGGAACCCTTTCAAATAGGTCAACTGAATGTTTGAGTGCTGTAAGAAGTTTAAATGTATAGTGAAAATGGAGTTAAAAGATATTCTAGATGGAAAGAAAACATATACAAAAAATGCATGGATAAGGAGGAGAGTGTGTCCATGAGTCTCTTGACAGATTTGAAGAACTTAGAAGAGCCTCGTGACAAATTTATGGCCCTCCTGTAGGACAGACACTGCAGTGAAACAGATTTCTGGGGTACTCAGAACTTAAAACTTCTATGCAGACCTTTGCACAACTCCATCCAGGAATGTTAACTAGGAATTAAAACCAGGATTTCCAGATGATGGAGGCAGAACCAGCTGTGTTCCCACACAGGAAATATTATTGGCAGTTATTCTCCTGGAGGAAGGCCTTATAAAAGGGTTTTTTCTTCCAGTTTAGTGAAGACGGGGTTCCAATGCTGGTGTGGATTCCCCAGATAATGTCTGGCCTTGTTACTGTGCAATTCTGCTCCAGGAATGAACACTGGCAGCATGAGTTAGTCAATGCTTTGATTCTGAATGAAAAGGTTATAAAGGCAATAAAGACCACGGGGGAAAAGTGCTGAATTTTCACACTTGAGTGAGCACCACTATGAAGGGTTGTGGTTTTGCTTGGCTTTATAAGCCTGTTTTCATTTCAAAGGGTTTTGATACGTGTAACTGGGAGTGGAGCTTGACTCCAAATATCATTTTAAGAATTATGCTGCGTCAGTGATCTGACAATGCACTGGAAAGGTTAAATTGAGTGCAGATCGTTTACCTTTGGTATGATGATTAATTTCAAGTGATATAAGTTGTGAACACTCGTTTCAATTATTTACAGAAAAAGCCAACAAATCTCATGGGAGTGCTACAAATTAAAATAAAACCAGTTGACTGTGATTTTGCTCCCAAATGAACTAATCAGGTGATTGTGACCTTGAGACAGGGTATCTCCTCCAGCTCTCTCCTCCCCTCTCCTGTGTACAGAACTGACATGCTCATCTGTCCGCTTGAGAAGTCCTTGATACTGTTCATATTTAACATCATTATCAAAGGTCCTTTGCTTCCAGGCTTAGCCATTAAAATAGATGAGATGGGAAACGCTGACATGATAGTTTTGCAAATGTTATCTGAGAGGTTTGCATATATTATTAAATCTCTTAATGAAGATGATGAAGAATCAGCCTATTAACAGCTCAGAATTAGCTGTATTGCTGCATTAATTCTTGCTCCTCTTTTCTTTGATATTTCAGTGCTACGGCTGTTGAAGGATGGTGCTGACCCTCACACGCTAGTTTCCTCAGGAGGCTCCTTGCTCCATCTGGTAAGAGTGATTGAAGATTAGTGTTAGTGACTGTGGATAAATGTGGTGGGATACTGAGTAGCAGATTGGGCATATTAACAAAAAGCAAGGCTTAGCAATAATTTTTTATCTACACTGCCCTCCATGGTGATTATGATTGCATCCAGCTATGCGTGTGAAATAAATGGTCGTTTTCAAATTGCTTACAAAAGGATGGATCATGTCATAGGAATGGTAACTAACAGAGTAGAATGAAATGTTTTATTTATAAATTATCTGTGCAGTAAGAAAGAACAAAGGAAATATTGCTTGATTCTTAAGATAGAATTATATGGTTCAGAGATTCACAGATCCTATGTGAAAAACACCATGATGCAACATTTTTCCTTTTGGTTTTGTGCATATTTTCTTGCACAAATTTCCTATATGTTGATATTTAATTTATCATTATTTGCATAGCAATTTAGATTAAGTAGCTGGAAGATAAAAGGAAAACAGTTTGTATACAATGACGAAAAGAGAAGCAAGATGTAAGGGCATATGGAAGAAAGATTGACAGGCAAACAGAAAGGAAATACTGTGGAGGTAAAATTTTGGCTTTGCTGAAGTCAGTGGCAAAACTCATCATAAATTCCTAAGTCTTATGATCCTTCACTTTGGTCTGTGATGCTTCAATTGCAGACATGCTTTCTATTCAATGTGAAACTATTTTAAGATACTCGGATCCAACTTCGTTGCATAATGCTGCTAGAATAAAAGCGACTTCACAAATACAAGGGCATAACATCTAGTGAAAAGACTGCTTGAAGAGTGTTTCATTTTAGAACAGTTGGAATAAGTTTCTCATAGAATGTACACAAAATAGAGCAATTTCTTGATGAAAAAAAAGGATCCTGTGATGTTACTGGACTCCAGCACACCTGTGACCATGCACTTGCAAGATGTAATGTTTCCCTTGTGCAATTAATCTGTGTTTTCCATCTTCCGTGGCCGTGCTGCTTACCAAGGACTTTGGGAAATAAAGACCTAGGTAAGGGGAGGGTGCAGACTTGGAACAGAGCAAATTTAAGTTCACTTTCCTCTCCTCCAAATATTTGCCTGCTGTAAAAGTGCTCAATCACTCTTCAAAAATGCAGCCCGTACGAGATGTTATCTTTGGGATTCTCAAAACTAAGGCATACCAAATCTTATCCTGTGCTGAAAGCCCAAGGAGACAATCAGTGTGGCTGATGTGACATCTGTCTCACTGGCATTCTGAAATAGAAGAAAGAACAATCCACCTTTAGGGATTTTAGGTTGCTTTGTCTAGTTCAGCTGATGCACACTTTTTAACTGCAGATAAAATCTGCAGCTGAACTGTGTCTTTTTACATTTCCTGATCTTCTGCATTACACCCCAATTCATGGTCACATTCAGTATCTCTCCACTGGTCCCTGCTGCTTCACAGACACACACATGCTTCAAAAGGAGGGAAAGCTTCCTGCAGTAAGATATTTGCAATAGAGAACTGTCTGTAGTCTGCTGCCTCAGTTTAGTCTGAGTTACTTGTAAGTACTCATAATTCATCCACGGGAAAATACTGGTCCTATTGGAGTTGGGGGCAAACCTGATATCAATGAAACTTGGATTTGACCCTGATTTGCGAGCAGTACAGATAGGAGACTCATGATACAGGGAAACAGACAATCCAAGTTTATTTTCCTGCAACAACTCAAAATAGTAATTTAGCATACATCTTTTTTATATTTTTAAAGCCCACTCAGATCCATTCTAACTACTAGTTTTACCACTGTAATTCTATGTAAGCTGCTTTCTCGAAAGGGAAGCTTGATCAGTGTTTGTTCTTTCCATTTGTAGGGTAAATGTTTTTATTCCAGAATGAATGGAAAATATATTTATGTTCACATTTTACTTAACATCTGGCTCGTGATATACTTCCTTTTTCTTTTTCCATTTCTATTGACTGCCAAAATGTGATATATTTCTAAAAAAAATAATAAAATAATCTAATGTGACACTTCATAAAGATTCAGTTGCTATCTCTGTAGAGAGTATCCCAATATGGTTGAATCTCACAGAAGCCAGGGGAGCTTCAAAGGTATTCACTGAACTCTCATTAAACTCCATGAGAGAAGTACCAAAAAAGAAAGTACTTGTCTGAGTTTCCAATTCATCGGGAAGCACAGAGTGTCATATCAATTCATGTAGGCAATCACCCAACCTGCCCTAGTAAAAAAGTGTATAAGTGCCAATTTTCTCCTGGAACTTTGAGATTGCCCAATTTCTTCACAAAATCTGTTAAACAAGAATCAAAGAGCAGCAGCAATTAAATTGCAGCTACAAATCTAAGCTGTTTTCAAACTGGTAACTAATCACAAAAGGCTTTATGTCTATTATTAATACACAATATGGCTCAGTGACATCTGTCATTTGTTTTGTGTGGGAGCTTTGTAGAAAATTTTTTGCTTAACAATGCCTTGAAAATCTGATTGGTATGAGATTATGTTCATCTGTATTTTAAAATGTCTTATCTCTGATTTGTTAAAATTTGAACATTGAACAGCTCAATGTAAGTTATACTACTGATACATTTAATGACACAGATGCAACAAAACAAAACATCTGTTTCTAGAGCTGTCAGATAAGTTACAAGCTAAAGGAAATACATCAGAACTTAACTTCTCTTCTACAATTTAATGGTCAGTATGTTTGGAAATCATTTAAAGTAGGACTGCTTTTTAGCCTCATAGAGTTTAATTTTCATCTTCTGAATTATCTATACTTATAATTGCAGTAGTACATGCAGCTTCTACATTTAGTTGAATATCTCAGCTATGTCTTGACTTCACAGTGGAATCCAGTTAAGCCCTTTTCCTTCTTTCCATTTTCCTCCAGTGTCCTGGCTTCTATGGCAAATTAATACAGAGCAGCAAACTGGACGCCATGGTGTGGTTCCACATGGGATACAGACATAACAACATAATTATTTAACCCTCACTTGCAAATTATCTGCAGATTTCACTGTATTTGTACTCTCAGTGTATATGTGTGCTTTTTGGGACAGGGAAATATTCCACAGCTTTAAATATTGGAAGAGGCATAGATATTAAGGATTTTATTTGAAGCATCTAAGTATCTAATACAGAAAATTAGTCTCCCTGTAGCCTCTTTCCAGTGGGGAAACAGAGACGATCCTTCTCTAAAGAGTTACTGAGATTGTATGTTAGGCCAGAGTTAGAACTTAACTTAGATGCTCTGATTGTCTTTTAAAGTATTATCCGTAAAAACATCCATAAAAAGTCACAGATGTGACAACAGAGGAGTAAGCTTAAAACAATGGCTAAGGCAGTTTCTTCTTCTCTGCCAAAATTAGTGACCTCTATCATCAAAACAAAACAAAGTATACAAACACACATGGGTGCAAACCACCTTCCTCCCCACCCCCAATACACCATTAGTGTGCGGAGTATTGACGTGCCAGAGAGACTTGAATAGCAATTAGTATAGTTAGTGGATTGGAAATAGCAGTGGTTATGGAGAGGTGTGTATTATTGCTATGAATTGCATAAAAGGCAGAAATTCACATACGTGTGGACATAGGTACATGTGAGTGTACATATTCTTGTGCTCATGATGTGATCGTCATGCACTGATGCCTGCGCACTGGTTTAGAATGACAATATCGAACAGAAAGAAAACCTTATCTTTACTGTAGATTTCAGCAGATTTTATATAGTGTTTTTTTCACAGGGAATAGGGGGTTCTGTGAGTCATGCACATGGAACTTGTAATCTCCACAAAACTATTTCTGTAGATTCATCAGCTGTTGTCCCCTACAAACACAGCAGTTTAACTATAGTGCATCATCTGCTCAATTTAAATGTTAAATGGAGCAAAAATTGTATGTGATATATTCAGTTGTACACTGAGTAAAACACCATGCCTAATATGCTCTTCTTTCTTCTAGTGTGCACGCTACGATAATGCCTTTGCTGCAGAAATTCTAATTGACAGAGGAGTAAATGTAAATCATCAAGATGAGGATTTTTGGACATCAATGCATGTAGCCTGTGCCTGTGATAATCCTGATATTGTCCTGCTGCTGCTACTAGTAAGTAAAGCAATCCAATGCATCGTGTGCTTGAAAAGGAGACAAAATGTAACACCACAAGGTTGGAAACTGCTGTATGAATGTAATATATTACTACTAATTGTGTCACTGAAAGAATATATATTGTGTGTGTTTGTTTCTTGACATTGTTTTGGTGCTCAAGATTTTTAGAAGGCATATAGTGAAGCATTTTTAGGCTTTCGATGAGAATACAGTATAAACATCAATGTCAAGTGTCTCCTATCTTTTCCCTGCGGTCAGGAGCTAATATCTGTGATAAGCACTCAGTCCCAAATGGGATATTCGGATAATTTCTTTTCTCTGCTCCTTGTCACTTTCTGTTAAGGGTTGAGTTCACAGACAATCTTGTAAAAAACTCCTTCTTAAAAGCAAGTATTCATTCAATTACACTCAGTATTCATAAAGAAGTGTTTGTGGACATGGTCAAAATGAGGCCCATTTAATATTTATCTAAACAACTTTGACATTTAAAGTAGATTTTACCCAACATAGTAATAGATATGGCATTCAGCCTTTGTAGACAACAGCTTTGTTCATGTTGTTCTTCCATTCCTAGGATCATAGCCTCTAGCTTTACTCCAGGATATTTATGCAGCTCTTTCTCGCAGTTCATTTTATATTGCTCTTTAAAACAGTAATGTAGAAACAGTTCACAGTCTAATTTATGGTTTTCTAATCTATTTGTATAATTTAAAAATTTATGTGTTTTTAATACGTCATTGCAAGTAGATCAGCATCTTTTAGCATACTTATAATGGTATTTCAATGTTACTGGTAAAATGAAGGGAGAAACATTTTAAAAGATTGTATACCTGATAACAGGTTCCATGAAATCCCTTTGGGAGACTGTCTAGTCCAATTCCCCTGCTCAGAGCTGAACCAGCTCCAGCAGCTTGCCTAGGACCATATCTCCAAGGATAGCAAGTCCACAAACTCGCTGGGCAGCCTGCACAGAAAAAAAGGGTTTTATTTGGTTTAAACAGAATTTCCTGTGTTTCAGTTTGTGCCTACTGCCTTTTGTCCTTTCACTGAGCAGCACTGAGAACAGTCTGGCTTCATCTTCTTTAATCCCCCTGTCAGGTATTTCCACACATTGGTAATACCCTCCTGAGCCTTCTCTTCTCCAGGCTGAAGAGATGCAACTCCCTCAACCTTTCCTTGTATGACAGATGCTCCAGTCCTTTCGTTTATAGATTTCCTTTATAGACTATAGTTCCATCACAGCAAATTGGAAACAATTTCTGAATGGAGAGATTCTTTCTCAAAAATACTGTGTCCTTTATAAACGCATGTTGTGCTTTTGAATTGCTATGACACATTTAATGAAATAAAGGTTTTTTTGGTTATTGTTTTGTGGGTTTTTTTTATTAACCTAAGACTCATTGCATTTAGAATCTAATAAGTCAAAACCATCATGTTGAGTTATATTTTGTGGAATACATGAATGTGCTGTATTCAATTAGAGTGGCACCACAAGCAAATAGTCTTCAGTAGTCTCCAGTAGTAGAGGGGATAATCTTCTGATTTTCTTCATCATAGTGAGTTATAGTAGCATGATCTTGAGTATATGACTATGCTAACTATAATGTATCTGAAAGAAGTACTGTGGCTACTATCTGATCTTCTGTAAATGGCATGGGCTTCACCAAACCCTTTGTTTTGAACCTGGAATTACTTTTATTCTGTCCTGTGGTTGCTTCTTCCAATCTGTATCTTTGGTTTTAACATTGATTCGTACCAGATCTTCTCTTATAATCTCTTAGGATTCTGATGGCCTTTGAGGCTATACCTGCTCTATAAAACCAGAAAGAGGTATCCAGGAGTCTTCCTGGGTGCTGGACCACCATCATCTGTACTAGCAAACTGTTAGAATGTCCTCTGGCATGCCGTTGGCATGTGCCATCTAGATTACTTCCAGACAATTCCTCAGCATGGTTTTGAAGCTGGGAAGTTCCAGGGACCAGTTTGTACTCAGCTGTCACATTGTAGAGACTAAGAGTCTTTACTGGACTAAACAAGGTGTCTTCCATGCTAGCTGGATTCAATGCTTAGAGTTTTCTTAGGTGCATTTGGTTTAATAGTAGAGATACAGCCCTTGTCATGCTTGGAATGTTGTTTTCTCAGCTTTTCTATTAAAACCATAATTAGATCCAGTAAATGTAAAATGCAACGTGTATAAATCTCATTTTCTTTTCTTAGTGCGTAAAATAGTATTGCTTACCTAATGCAGTCATCAGATATGTTTGGTTGGAGTATCCCCTTCCAAACATTGTTACTACTCTTGGCAAATAAAGGATAATATTTCCAGAGGGTGATATTTTATCTCTTCTATTAGCTTGATCTGTTCAATGTGTATACTTTTGAAGCCTGTGTATGCTTTGGATTCTGTGTGTATTCCTAAACTGATAAACAATTAGAACAGAGAAGCTTATCTATAAAACCTTGTATTGTGGGAAACACTTGTAATATGGGGAATTTTCAGAAATACAGAATGCTGTGCTGTTGTTGACATTAGTAAGAACAGCTGGGGTTATACAGGGCACTTCTAAAATTTCCCCTGCCTGTTTTTGCAAGAAGCCCAATCTAATAAAAACTCCTTAAGTTTTTCTACCCAGGGTTATATACAAAACTATTTTTTATCCCCCATCATTTGAATGTTGTTTGATTTAGTCCCTGTTTATTACAAGCTGTCTTCTTCTGAAGGTTCTAAGTATCTTCTGATAACTTGGGATAAATAGGTCATCTGATATATTAGTTTCAGTAAGCAGGGGTACATCCATATGGATTTTTGCAGGTAGTGTTTGAATTGTCTGTATTATGTGCAATAAATTTGATAAATTCCAGGTTGTCAGCACTTTTTAAGGCAGAATTTCCTCAGCTACATAAATAATAACTTTATGCTTTCTCTTCTGGAGTGGGAATAATAAATAGAGTATTGTGGCAGAGAAAGGGAAATATTCTTAGGTAAGCACTAGTTTTTGAACCGTGACATTAATGCTATCTTTGTTAACATTTGACAAAGTGAAGGTGGAAATTGAGGTTGGAGGGAAGTATTTTTCACAACCCTGAACTGTCTTTGTGTGAGTATTTGATATTAAGAATTACTTTGCCTTGAGGTTAGAGTGTTTCATGGGCCATGTCTAATGTGTAGCATGAGCCTGGATAATGCTAATATGAGCTACAGGCAGCTTCTATTATGCCACAATTTTTAACTGGAAGAAAAAATAACACTTCCTGTACCCTCATGTGTTACTTTTAGATAAATATTTCTTCTGGGTTGACTTTACAACATAGGCAATGCCATATTATCTGTTTTAATGATGTGAGCTAAAAGGTAACAGCATGGTCCTTTAATTGAGACCTGTGCAAATTCTGATTCCTGGAAAACTGTCATAGATTCCAGTGGAGGTTTGCTCAGTGAGGATTTCAAANAAGGAATATAGGATATATGTAGATCCCAGAAGATTATTAATGAAGACTTAATTAAGCATGCACAGTTTCTGATTTTATCCCACTTTTTGTGGTCGTGTTCCTCTGGCTCAGACAAGATAGTGACTTGTCATTCATCAGCTTTGCTGGGGTAACTATTTCTGTCCTCTGGTAGATAGCAAAGACAAAAGTAAAGCTTGTTAGCTGAAATGCCTTTCACTGAGAGCTGGGAGGGGCTGTAGCTGTTTGTAATGTGATAATCTGCTATTATGTCCTGTTGGAAGACTGTTGGAATTGTAGGCACTCTGTTTTTGGAGTAAATGCAGAATGAAATGCTTGAAGCTCGCTCTTTCCATCCCAACATTTTACCCAAGGTGGTATAGTTTTTCCAGGGAACATATTTATGTCTTCTCCATTTTGTAGCTGTCAGAAAGGGGAAGGGTATTGGACAGTACAGCCGGGAAATATATCCCATGTCTGCTAAATAGTCAGCCAATGAAGAACTTGCCCCGGAGGCAGCTGCTAGCATGGGAGGAAATGTAGAGATCAAAGGTAATCCGCAGAGGTCTGGTTGCCATACATGCAAATGGGGTGGTAAAGGTCAGACTCATCAATCATTGCCTGACCGCATCAGCGTTGGGTGTTTTCCCCATGGGATGGGGGACTGTTTCTGTGGATGTTGTATGAAGGAGGCTCCTGTAGCGGGTTGAGGAGAGCACTGAAGTGTCTTTCACTTAAGAACAAAGATGCGTAGGCTTGTATACATTTGCACCCACATGAAACCTCCAAGAGAGTATGAAAAGCAGCCACATTTATTAGAAGTATCTGATCTGTCTTACCTCACTGCCTTTCGAAGGCTCAGGACTGCACGTGTTGACAGCAGCTCTGCCCGGTTGGGGTGTGTTGCTTTTCCATCTTCTCTGGACACATTGCAACATTGTATTTTTCATTATTAATTTCCTGTACCTGTTTTTATATTGACTTGAAACACTGGCTAAGATTTGTAACTTAATATCCAAAATGCTTTGTCCTATTGAAAATGCTACCTGAGTTCCAGAATGTCCAAGCCCTACATGGATACTGCTCCTGCTTTGTCAGCTGGAAGAAAATGTTTAGTCCACGGTGCATCACTTTAAACTGGTACCCATCCCTTGCAGTCTAATTGTTCCTCCACCACTTTGCAGCTTCGAATACTTCTAATTGATACATAAGAGTGGTTAACCTTCACTTTACTGGTGTACTATTCAAAGTACCATCTGGTATAGTAACATTAATACTGTTGCAATTCAGTAAATTAACCTTAGATACTCAGGCAGTAGGTTATATAGATAAAAAACATCACTTTGTAGAACCTTGCTTTTTCTTTTTCTCTTAATTTCTCTTCAGTCTGACAGTATTGTTTATTATCATGAATTCTCTGCTCTAAGAATCAACACTGGATCATTAAAAAGGCAAAGGAGGTCAAGCTGTTCAGCTGGCCCACCTCCTCCCCTCTGTTTCTCTACCCCAAAGCATTTGAAAATTAAATGCAAAAAATTTAACTGGTCAAATTCTGATTCACGCCTGTGCAATTCCATGTTATATTTAGTTGGATCCTGACCCACTGTTTTCTCTCCATTTTTGAGACATGGTGTTTAGGTACTTATTAAAAGCTTCACAATCATATTGAGCTCCTATGTTTAGTTCCTTTTCGCAAGATAACTGTGATTGTGATATGAACTACAGGTTTCTTTATGACTCTCTGTTTCACTGTCATTTCAGAGCATGTCACAGGTAATTCATCATTGGGCTGTACTGTTGGGCTTACACATAACAAATTGATAGTTACAAGTTTTCTTTTTTTAATGTATCTTTGGTTTTGTTTAGGGGGGTGGTTCTTTTCCCTCCTTCCCACTCCCAAATATTCATTGAATCTTTTGATGCTGACTGACCTAAGGTTGAGAGCAGCAGAGAAAAAGAAAGCAAGTGAGAATGCATTTTTATATGGTAATTCACTTTATTTTACCATCATCAGGAGATACCTTTTAGTGGGCAACATGAATGAAATGTTTTTGCCATCTCTAAGGCAGATCTTGTCAAATGAAACTAGGAAGGTGGAGACAGTATTCTAGTGTTTGTACAGCACTTTGCACGGTGGAGATTTATTCTTTCATAGACTTGAAGGCATTACTATAATAAACATGGCAGTTAATTAATTAGAATGGCAGAGAGCTGTATTACTTCCTCAGGAATTTTTACATGTAGATAAAGGAAAATTGGGGAGTAGAAAGACATTCTTAATGTATTCTTTTTACTGACCTTACTAGGAAAAGAAAATGTAACTACTGTCTGCCAACCAATTAAATGTGTTTCATCACGTGCTTTTTGCAACCTAGAATTGAAGCACAAAATGCAATTCTGGCATAGAAGGCTAAAAGTACAATTGTTAAAATAAATAAATAAATAAATAAATAAATAAAGCTGAATATTTTTTCTCTCTCTCCTCTTTTTAAGAACTTAGGAAAATCTGTGCTTAGCAGTGTGCAAAAGGAAGTTATGCTCCAATCATTCACTAGGTTTACAGTCACCAACTGTAGATGTACAGTGTTAGTTAGAGTATTTGAACAGTATAATGCTATCCACTGCATAATCCAAATTTGCTGATCCACCTCTGCAAAATTCTTTATGCCGTGGCCTTGGGCAACCTGGTCTAGTGGGAGGTGTCTCTGCCTATGGCAGGGGGGTTGGAACTCGATGATCTTCAAGGTCCTTTCCAACCTAAACCATTCTATGATTCTATGATTCTATGAGAATAAACCATATGACATGACACTAAAGGAGCATTAAAAATATAAAAGGAAGAATATAGAGAATACCAGATACTTTCAGTAAGACTGAAATATGATTTGACCTTCAAAGAGAAGACCTTAATATATTATTACTTAATATTTCCTCAGTTCAGGGGATAATTTTTACAGAAATGATAGTGTCCCAGTATAGACGTCTCCCTATTTCATATAGATAGATTTGTAAAAAGAAAAAGTTTAATATAGAATTTGTTTTTGCATAACATTAAAACGCCATCTCTAAATGTTTCTGTGATTTGGAGTTAGTTTTAGAACTGTTGGACCCCATTAATTAATTTGAATTCAGGTGTGTCAACTTTGTTGGACTGAAATAAAAAATAATATTTCATTCATGCTGTATTTTTTAGCTAGGTTGACTGGATGTAATTTTAGAGCCTATCAAGTGACTTCAGGGCCAACTTCTCACTGAGAACTAGACTACACTGACAAGAATTTTTGGTAGAAGGCAGTGGAAAAAATATCAAGAAATACTGTATAAACCTTTTAGCCAAAATGTTCATGCTCATAAAACGTGAAAAGCGTAATCAAGCTCCGTGCTGGGGTTCCAGCTTGGAACTTGATTTTTTTTTTTTTTTTTTTCTTATAAGCCACATAGCTTTCTCTTACCTTTATCACCTGTATCCGCTCCTGCTCTGTCTTTTTGTAACCTGGTCTGTTGCTCAAAGTGTAGGTCTTTGACACTCCTTCAAATCCTTGTGATTGTTAGGATGTTTGTGTTATCTAGAAACTTCTGTCTTCCTTTGTCCTTATTTTCTTGGGCTCTCAAATTGTTGCTAGAGATATTGAGAAGGATAGGGAACTTCCCACGGAAGAGGTGGGATGAAAGGTGGATTTCACAGTCTCCATTTCAGTACAAGGAGCCAAGATACTAGAAAAGCAGTATTTAAGGCCTTGCAAGGGCAGATAGTGGTTTCTGTTTCCTCTGCTTGTGCTTGAGGTACTCCATGCCTTACAGGCCATGTGTTGGAGCATCTGGTGAAGTTGTGTATTAGAGGTGTGGATGGAGGCAGCTTTTATCACACTACAAACTGGGTGCTAAGCAAAAATCACATTTATCTGGGAGCAGTACTGTTGTGTCTGTATTCTTGTAACCTCCAAATGTATATGAGGTTATCTTGGAAGGGCAGAGGTTCTCTATACTTGCCTGTGTTTGCCCTCATCTTAGTGTGACAAGAAATAATTTAAATTTGTAAATTATAAATGGTTGATTTTATTTCTAAATCTTTTCACTCATCAGAGTACTGAAGAGCTATTTAGATTTTCAGTGAAAATCAAGCAATCAGTAGAATTAAGCTATTATAAAAATTTAGCTTTCTCTATATTGAAACAATGCTTCTACAAAAAAGTCATTACACGCTGCATAAAGGAAATAATACAGAAGATACTGCAGAGAATATGCCATTAAACAGAATGTGATTATGTAAGTTCAAACTCAGCCATCAGAACAGTTCCACTGTCTTACAAAACACAGAGTAAAGTAAGTGCTATGTAAAATTTCATAGTTCTCATCTGAAAGCCCAGCACCTTAACTGTAGTGCTGGGCTATTGGTGATGTCAGGACATCATCCTCTGTTTGTTTTTTTTTTTTCTGAGTATGCCTGAATGTCATCTATCCAACTGCCATGAACTTCCCTGGTATCGTTCAGGTCATGAAGCTTGATAGGATTCCATTTTTGTATGGGTTTTTTGGAAACATTTATTTAAAGACTTCCACCAGCACTGCCATGTTTTGGCTGACAAGATAAAACCTGAATGTATTCAATTAGCCAAATTTGATTCCGGTACTAGTATTAGTTGAATGCTTTAAATTTGACTGCCTCTTCACTTACAGAATGTATTACTTATTTCATCCTTTCCTGGATTAGTCTCAACTTTTTGATAGACTTCTTTAGATTTTCTATGGGATACCTACTTTTGATTTTAGTGTAAAATCCCTTTTCCATAATCAGATATAATTTTACTGGAAAAAATTATATGAACAGATTTACAGGTGGGAGTAGAAAGAGTAGAAGGATTTACTGGTGGGAGACTCATGGGGCTGTAACTCTCTTTTCCTTTTTCTCATACACTCGGTATGGCATGTATCTGAAGTCATGTAATCAGACAGCAGTTGCATAGTTATTTTGCCCTTGTTCTTTGCAACTGCATCAGACTATTTGAGCAAGCAGAGTGATCAAATTGCCATTATCTTTAGCGTTTAATCTTTCATAGTTTCAGAAACAATTAAAGCAAAATAAACAATTGCTTCCTCAAAGAAAGTAATTCTGCCCTCTCACTCAGTCTTGCTCTATATGACTTCCTCCTTTGAGTCAATATAAGAGGATGCAGTAAAGGGGAGAGAATGAAGAGCAGTTAAGAGGTCAGGAGAAGACGGTGGATAACAATTTAAAGTATAAAGGAACATGTGGCCAAGAGAAAAATTATACTTCTGTCTTTCTAGAGGAAGTTTTCAGCATTGTTGTAAGAAACTTTTATTTAAAGTTTTTTATATGAAAGCTGTAGGTATCTATTTGAATTGACTCACAGTTTGCAGAGATGGTGAATGTATGATGAGTGTAGAAGGGACCTTCCAGAGAGTGTGTACTACTGGCTTCCAGCCTTTCATCATTCCTGACTGAGCTAAGATAGAACTAGGGGCAGTGTAAGATGAGTGACACGGTTGTGGGTGTTTACTACAGACCACTGGATCAGGAAGAGGAAGCTGATGAGGCCTTCTACAGGCAGCTGGAAATAGCCTCATGATCACAGGCCCTCGTTCTCTTGGGGGACTTTGACCACCCTGATATTTGCTGGGAAGGCAACACAGCCAGGCCCACACAGACCAGGAGGTTTCTGCAGAGCACTGAGGCTAAGTTTTTGACACAAATAGTGGAGGAACCAATGAGGAGAGGTGTGCTGCTGGACCTTGTGCTGACAAACAAAGAAGGACTAGTTCTGGATGTCAAGGTAAGGGGAGCCTTGGCTGCAGTGACCATGAGATGGTGGAGTTCAGGATTCTGCATGGAAGAAGCAGGGCAAAATGTAGAATTACAACCCTGGCCTTCAGGAGAGCTGACTTTGGCCTATCCAAAGACCTACTTGGAGGAATCCCATGGGCTAAAGCTCTAGAAGGCAGGGGCATGCAAGAAAGCTGGTTAATATTCAAGCTTTACTTACTCCAAGCTCAAGATCATTGCATCCCTATGAGTAAGAAATCAAGCAAAGGAGGCAGGAAAACTACATGGATGAGCAAGGAACTTACGAAAAAACTCAAATGGAAGAAGGAAGTTTACAGAATGTGGAAAAAGGGACTGGTGACTTGGGAGGTATATAGGAATGTCAGAATATGCAGGGATGTAACCTGGGAAATTAAGGCCCACTTGGAATTAAACCTGGTAAGGGATGCCAAGGACAATAAGAAGGGCTTCTTCAAGTACATCAATAGCAAAAGGAAGACTAGGGAAAATGTAAGCCCTCTGCTGAATGAGGTAGGTACTCTGGTGACAGAGGATGCAGAGAAGCTGTAGTTACTGAATGCCTTCTTTGCTTCAGTCACTACAGCTAAGGCCAGCCCTCAGGAATCCCAAACCCTGGAGGTAAGAGAGAGAGTCTGGGGAAAGGAAAACTCTCCCTTGGTCAAGGAGGATTGGGTTAGAGATCATTTAGGCAAACTCAACACCCACAAATCCATGGGCTCTGATGGGATGCACCAGCAAGTGCTGAGGGAGCAGACAGATGTTATTGTGAAGCCACTCTTCATCATCTTTGAAAAGTCATGGAGAACAGGAGAGGAGCCTGAGGACTGGAGGAAAGTCAATGTCATGCCAGTTTTCAAAAAGGGCAAGAAGGAGGACCTGGGAAATTACAGGCCAGTCAGCCTCACCTCCATCCCTGGAAACAGCTCATTCTGATGTCACCTCTAAGCATGTACAGGAAGAGAAGGTTATCGGGAGTGGTCAACATGGATTCACCAAGGGGAAATCATGCTTGACCAATCTAATAACTTTCTATGATGCCGTGACTGGCTGGGTAGATGAGGGGAGAGAGTGGACCATGTCTACCTTGACTTTAGCAAGGCTTTTGACACTTTCTCCTATAATATCCTCATAGGTAGGCTTAGGAATTGTGGATTAGATGAGTGGACAGTGAGGTGGATTGAGAACTGACTGAATGGCAGAGCTCAGAGGATTGTGATCAGTGCTGCAGAGTCTAGTTAGAGGCCTGTAACTAGCAGTGTTCCCCAGGAGTCCGTACTGGGTCCAGTCTTGTTTAACATATTCATGATTTGAGTTTGATGATGACACAAAACTGTGAGGAGTGGCTGACACACCAGAAGGCTGTGCTGTCGTATAGCAAAACCTGGACAGGCTAGGGAGTTGGGAGGAGAGGAACATAATGAGGTTAAATGAGGGCAAGTATAGAGTCCTGCACCTAGGGAGGAATAACTCCATGCACCAGTACAGGTTAGGGGTTGACCTGCTGGAAAGCAGTTCTGCAGAGAGGGACCTGAGAGTCCTGATGGGCAACAAGTTGACCATAAGCCAGCGATGTGCCCTGGTGGCCAAGAAGGCCAATGGCATCCTGGGGTGCATTAAGAAGGGTGTGGCCAGCAGGTCAAGGGAAGTCATCCTCCCCTTCTACTCTGCCCTGGTAAGGCCATATCTGGAGTACTGTGTCCAGTTCTGGGGTCCCCAGTTCAACAAAGACAAGGAACTACTGGAGAGAGTCCAGCGGAGGGTTATGAAGATGATCAAGGGAATGGAGCCTCTGTCTTATGAGGAAAGGCTGAGAGACCTGGGTCTGTTTAGCCTGGAGAAGAGAAGATTGAGAGGGGATGTCAACAATGCTTATAAATATCTAAAGGGCGGGTGTCAAGAGGATGGGGCCAGACTCTTTTCAGTGGTGCCCAGCAATAGGACAAGAGGCAATGGGCACAAAGTGGAACACAGGAAATTCCATCTGAACATAAGGAAAAACTTCTTTACTTTGAGGGTGGCAGAGCACTGGCACAGTCTACCTGAGAGGCGATGGAGTCTCCTTCTCCGGAGATATTCAAAACCTGCCTGGATGCGTTCATGTCCAACCTGTTGCAGGTGAAACTGTTTTGGCAGGGGGGGTGGACTAGATGATCTCCAGAGGTCCCTTCCAACCCCTATCATCCTGTGATTCTGTGATTCTGTAATCTAGGTGAATGCTATTAATGAGTTGCTGAACACCAGATGGCAACACTCGGGAGAAGCTGTAGAAATATTAGACTTTCTCCTTTAAGACTGGGAAAAGGCATGAAGCTAGCTAGTGATGCAGCACGAAAGATGGTACAAGGAGAGACAGAACAAGAGCCTAACTGAATACAGCAGCTTTGGAAAGCATTTTGTCTTTTAAGGCTATCATGAGAGGTAGCCTAGTAAAGAAATAAGGATAATACGAAGAGGGGGAAAAAAAAAAGCATCAGAAACTAATAGAAGAAATAACCACTGAAATAGAATCTGTATTTCACAGTACAAAGAATGCTTAATCATGGGATGAATCAAAGTCTTTTTACACAGGAATTAGTCACAGAAAATAAAACCTGCCTTCAGACATAAGACAGGGATTTTGTCTGAAGAGTCTGTAAATACATATTGGATGGCTAGAAATCACCAAGAACTCTGTGGACAACAGTGGGAGAGGTGAATCTTTCCGGCCAAGACCTCACAAAGAAAAGTACTGTTTGCTAGCAGAAACATCATGAACTGTAGGAACGGGCTAACAGTAACACTACTGAGTACTAATTTCAGATGACATAAAATATAGCATATTTACAAGAAGAAGATAGAACTTAAAAGATTTATCTTATTAAAAAAGCAGAAAGAAAAACATGAACAATAATCAAGAGATTTAGTTGCCAGTAAAAATTAGTTAGTAAAAATTAGAGGTTGTTAGCCTGGACTGTGAGTTGGGGGCCTGGCTATTCTTTAATACATTTCACAGATGGGAATAAGGAATCAGTGTAAGAAGAGACATGGTTTTAAACAACAATAACAAAAAACTACACACACACATACCCCCTCCAGGTGATGGCAGAAAGTACCATATTTGGGGTTGTGGGGGGAGACTTATGATGTACACCAGTGCTAGTAACCAGCACATCTGTGTAATTTGCTGTCCTTAGCATCAGAACTTTTCCAGAAAATAAGAATTCCTGGAGATAAAAGAGAGTTAGAGCTGTTGGGAAAAATAACATCCCCAGTTTTGACTGGAGCAGGTCAGGACAAGTGTACGAAGAGCTGGACTACATGCACAAAGATGAGGAATTTTGGATCAGCTTTGCTGTAATTCTCTTGATCCCCAGAGAAAGAAGATGAAGGAATAACAAGCTAATGAAAATCAACATCTGTTTTTTGATCTTCAGTAAACGTAGTTTTCTGCTATGAAGAAGATGGTCTGGGGGTGTTCCACCACTGGGGGATATTTGTACGTGAGATTCATTCTTTATGCCAGGTGGCCTCTGCTTGTATCAGTGACACAATTACCCTGTGAGTTGCTCTTACGGATTAGCTAGGGAATATGAGGAAAACTGTTAAATTAGAGGAGTGAAAAGCTGCCTGGTAGTCAAGAGCTCGGTAACAACAAGAAAGCAGCCTAGTTATTACGAGAGAAACTATGGGGCTGGGAGTTACTGGTGTTTCTTTAGGATTGGTCCTACAATGCTATTTTATTTAGGGTTTTCAGTGATAACCTTGGGAAGAAAAATAGGAGTATGATAGAGAAATAAGTTGATGACAAAGCTGCGATGTCTTGTCAATTCAAGTGAGGATTAGAATGCCTTGCAGAAAGAATAGGGTATCTTTGAAGACTTCAGTAATAAAAATGGGTTGAAATTGAAGTGTACAAAATACAAGGCCATGTTATGAGTTATGAGTAAGAGACATTTCTGTGATACTCTGGGGAATAATCAGTTGAAAATACGGAAAAAGACCTCAGAGCTTTAGTCAATTGTAAGACGCTACTAACATGTAGCTGCCTGTAGGGAAAAGAGATTCCTTGATTTTTCAGAAAGAAGATGTTTCCAGTAGAAAGGAAAAAGTGTTGCTGCCCCTGTACAGGGAATGACAGCCTGCAGTTAACTATATACAGCCATGTTCAGGAATGGTGAATTGTACCAAGGAAAACTGCAAAGATAAGCAGGAGAACGGAAAGCCTATCTTATGAGAAGGGGCTAAAAATAATATGTTTAAATTTAAAAAAAAAAAATCAAAACAGGCAAAACAGAGAGGTTGTAAAAATTTCTGTAAATACGTTAGGAGAGAGGAGGAGGTAAAAAGAACAGTTAAAGCCTGAAGTTACTACTGGCATGAAAACATATTATTATAAAATGTCCAGGAATAAACTTAAGACAAATTAAAGTAACTTTTCTGAATGTTAGGAGACATAGGTTGGAAAACAGCATTCCATGCAGGAGTAATACGGGACGAAAAACCCCACCTTAATTGGCTTTAAAATTGATCTTAAAGTTGTGAATTAGATTATATGTTATGTGTTTACCTGCATTATCAAAGTAATGCCTCAGGAGATACATTCTAGTATTACGTTCCCACATGACATCTGTTCAGAGGGCTGTGTAGATATAATTACCCTGGTTGTGTGCTTAAAATAATAAAGTAACATACAGAGGATATTAAAATCTATACTTTTGTGAACAACAGCAAATGAAATTATATGGTGGATATTTGATACCTGTCAGGTTATGGCTAAATTTCTATGGCCCCAAAAACAGGCAGGAGAAAAGTTCATGGAAGAAGATAATTCAGCAAGAGAAGTTAGACATGTTAACTAGCCAGAAAACATTGGTGTTTTTCAAGTATTTGAAATGATTTTTTTTTTTAATATGTTTTCAGATATTTGAAAAGAAAATGCATAATGGGCAAGTAGTATGAAACCAAGGGAAAAAAAATAATAAAGGGCTTTTTTTCTTAAGAAAAGAAAACCCAAGGCCATAAAAGATCAGAAGTATAGTCACTGTAAGTAAGTTGATAATGATATTTAGATCTGTAATTAATTGTGTGCCTCAGCAGTATTTGTAAGAGAAATTGCAAATCTCAATAAGGGGTATAAAAATGTCAATGAAGGAGCCTGATTAATCAGGGAAATAATTAAAAGAATTACAAAAAGAAAATAAAAGTGCTATAAGACAATCCTTTGGTGACATTTGCTTTAAATTATTTAACAGTTCCTGTTGAGTTCCTCATTCTTACTGGCTTCCAGGTTTTGCCAGGAACTATACAAATATAAGAAGTATTTGGAAATGACAAAATTTGAATTTGTGAGGTCTAATGCAGTGGTCTTCAAAGTGGATGTGTACCCCAGGAGGTGCGCAAGATGATTCATTTGGGGTATCAGAACTTTTATTTTTATTTATTTTTTATCTAAAAAAAAAGAAAGAAATAAAACTCTACTAATATTTAATATATGTATTGACACTGGCACCCTCAATCCATCCATAGGTCAAGAGGGTCCTGTGTCATGAACGGTAGATGAGATGTCATGAGGGAAGAGCGGGTGCTCCACAATGCGGAAGTGTTGGCAGTGGTGCTCTCACTCGTTGATCTGCTTGCAGCATATTATGATGCATATTTTTTGTATGTCTGGTTACATGGATTTATGGATTATATTACCTGGTTTTAACTAAACTAACCCTCACAAAATGGAGAAGTGTCTTAAAAAGATTCCTGCAAAGAAACTGCAGGTTGAAGATAATTTATGGCTAATAATGACAGCACAAATGATCACGAAAATGCCAGAGCAAACACTTCTCCTCGACCTAGTATGAGCTCTTCATCATTACGAGATAAAAACACTGCCAATCTAATCAGATCTAATCAGCAATGTTTAAAGTCATGCGATATTCAATATAGTATTTTACAAAATTTCACTAAACTTAATGATAAACCTTCAGAAGCCTCTTTTGAGGCTTCTTAATAGCAAAATACAAAAAGCCACGTACTATTGGGGACGCGCTTGTTCTTCCTGCCACGGTAAAAATGGTTGAAATAATACATGGGAAACAACACGGCTACAAACTCTAAAATGTGCTCCTTTGTCAGCAAATACAGTCAGAAGATATGTACAAAACATTGATGAAGATTTGAAGAAACAAGTATGAGAACAAATCACACAGTGTGGGAGGTTTGCTATGCAGTTCGCTGAAAGTACAGGTCCATATCTCAGCTTCTGGTGTTTGCTAGACTCTTTTTCAGTAATGAAATACATGAAGAACTACTTTCTTGTGAGCCGCTAAAAGAAAGATGTGCCAAAGGACATATAATCTCAACAGTAAATGACTTCAATCAAACCTGTTTTATGGAAAAACCGTGCAAGTGTAACTATTGACAGAGCAGCTGCTCTGACTGTAGTAAGAAAGGATTCTGGGATAAGGTTACAGAGCTGGCACCACACCTGAAGTTCACTCACTGCATCATTCATAGGCAAACTATTGCAGCCCAGAAGTTGGACCCAGAAGTGCACAAAGTGCTACAGGATATCATCAACTTGGTTAATTTTATAAAAACAAGACCTTTAAACAGTGGAATCTTTACAATACTTTGTAATGAGATGGGGAGTGACCATAAAATACTTTTGTATTGCACAGAGGTTCACTGGTTATCGCATGGCAAATCACTTAAAAGAGTTGTTGAACTTAAGAGATGAGTTGTGCATTTTTCTTTTACAAAAAGACAAATGTTCCAAATTTGCTGACGTTTTCTGTGGTGAAAAGTCACTGTCAGTAATATGCTACCTAGCAGATACTTTTGGAAAAAATTAGCACACTTAATCTGTCCTTTCAAAGTTAAGGTGGTGGCTTAACAATGAGTAGGAAAGTAAGTAAGTGCTTTTCAAAAGAAACTCATGCTGTGGAGATAGCATTTTGAAAACAGATGTTTGGAAGTGTTTCCATCACTATATGATTTTGTTGCTGAAAATGATGCATGTCACCTATAAAAACTCTTGTATCTGTACACTGAAAAAACTTGGAAACAGAATTTCCTGATCTGTTTAAAAATGATCTAAACAAAGAGTTTCAGTGGGTTTGAACCCATTGGTTAAAATTAAAAATGCAGCACCTTCTCATTAGTTTACAAAAGCATGTGACTGACATCACAGAATATGGAAATTTCCTAGCCAAATTTCAATAAAAAATTTTCTTCGATTGGTAGATTGCGCTGACAAATTAGTATCAGGATTTAGTAAGTGCTGCTAACAATGCACATCTTCCATTTGGGTCTATATATCTTTGTGGGCTATCTTCTCCAGCTATGACAGACATTTAAAACCAAGTATTGAAGTAAACTGGACATAGAACCAGACCTTTCAATCACTGTACCATGAAGTGTTAGACCAAAAATTTAAAAAATAATGAAGCCTATTCAATCACAATGTTCTCATTAAAAATTAGTATTAATAATAAAAGAGTTAGAAGTTTTTTGTAACATTAATAAACAAAGTAAGAATTATTTTTATATATTATTTTTCATCTTTATCTCATCCTTTTTTACTTTTTTTTTGTGTATGTTTTATAAAGTACATAATATATTAGTACAGTGGTACCTGTATATAATTTTCAGACAAATAAGCATATATTGGGGGTGCATGCTCAAGAATTTTTACTGATGTGGTGCACAATCATAACAGTTTGGAGGTCACTGGTCTAGTGATTAGAACAGTGCCTTTTTATTTAGGCACTCCTGAAAACTATGAAATGTTCGACACAGATGAGACTCATTCAGTTCCTTCTTTCTCCTACCTTCTTTCTGTAATGAGTCATGTTATTCACAACAATCATAGTAAGCCAGAAACATACATCTTGCCTTTTGTGATCTCTCACTATCACACTTTCCCTGAGGCTAAGAAAAACATGTATCTCAAAGAAAATGACTGAACCTTACAGCATCTCCAAATTTCTAGTAAAACAGAACTATGACAAGGATGGTAGAAGTGATTCCCAGACTTTAGGGGAATCTTGTCAGCTGCTGTCTAAAAAAAAAAGAAAAAAAAAAAGGAAAGGAGGGTATTCTTTCAGGTAGATTGATACCATGTTATTTATTTGGGTAGAGCTGTCCTGAAATGCTCAAGAAAAAACCCAAACCAACACCCTCCTCCCTCAATGTTATGGCTTTTTGTTTGCCTTCATTTGGGAAACACTGGAATGAAATATCACGATGGAGTAGTATGCAATGCATAATTTAGAAGGGGTTGGGAGCATGAACCTATGAAAAAAGAACCATCAAATGAATCTTCATGAATTCTTGAATTTCTGAGTGAGCTAGTAGGGGGAAAATGCAGCACTGATACAATTTATCAAAAATTCAAGGGCAACTTGTCTTGATATGCCACCATAAAGATTGATGTGTAAAGTCATTGAAAAGAAAACTGCTGCAGGAAAAACTGGCTTACGTATTGAAAGCAGATGGTTTCGGTAAATTATAACAGTGCAGGGTTAGGGGAAGTAATAAATGAGGTAACACGAGGGTCAGTAAAAGACTCATGTTTGCACATGTTTTTGACGACTTTTCAATTAGAATAGGAAAGGTGGAGAAAAACATTGACTTTCCAAATCCAGAATAATCGGTGTAGACTATGTGCAAAAAAGTAGGTAATTCAGTTCAGTGCAGAACAATGTAAGATAATGAGTCTAGGATGCATAATGAACTGTAGGAGTTAAAGACATGAACTGGAAAATAGTGGAAAGTTGTGTGTAGTTTATGTTTTTTTGGTTTTGATAATGAGCTTGAGCAAGATGAGGTTGCTGTCTTCAAGGACTGAAGGCTAAAAGGATGTTAGAAAATGCGTACAAAAGCTGGAAAATGAAAGCACAGGAAAAAAGTGGCTTTTTATATAATTTCTGAATAATATCTACATCTCCAGTAATGTAAAAATAAAAGTTTATCAAATCAGGCTTGCCTTCGTATCAAGTGACTCTGTCATTAGAAACTACAAGATATTGCAAACTTTTAAAACACAGTAAGTAACATTTTTCCAAAATGTTAAAAGATGGGAAGTATTTGTTGAATTAAAATAAATACTGCAAGATTACTGATATGGCATTTCTTGAGAAGAAGGATCTTCATTAAAATTATGAGAGTATTGGAAGTTGGAAAGCTGTATTTTTTGGGATGAAGACCAGAGAATGATAAGGGAATGGTTATAAACAAATGTTTCTGGGCAAGGTGATAGGAAGATGATAAGTGCCTATCACTTCACCATTTACTGTTAAGGTTATACCATATGAACACCAGAGAAATAAATGTCTGATACAAAGCATAGATAAATCCTTGATTTGTTTCAATTTTGTGTAAAATTCTGACACTTTACCAGTATATACATTAATTCACTGAGAGCATTTTATGCAAATAAATCTGGAATCCTATGTTTGATTAATATATAAATGTAGGCTGTGGTAATGCTTGTATTGGTAGGATTTATAAGTGTATGTCTTCCTTTTCATATAATTGATGAGAAAATTTGGCATGGGGGTGTGTTTTTCCCTCATAGTTGTTTGAGGATACTGCACTCCCACGCAGCAAGTTACTACTTTTTATGGCTGGAAGTTTTTGATATCTGCTGCACTTCATCCATTACCCAAGCGTAGGAAAATAACAGGATAATCTGCTTGTCTGGCAAGTTCTCTAATTACACACTGGTGTTCTGAGAAGCCAGCGTATTAAGATGACTGGCATGCTAAACTTCCTAAATACATTTGGTATTTCACACGATGACTTGTTTGTAGAGTGTATAGATTTAATTACTAACCAGCAGAACAGTGTCACCCTGAGTGCAGATTAAGCTGCTATACAGTCCCTCCCCTGTACACTGGGAATATGTTGATGTTATCAATCAAAACAATGAATCTGTCTCATAACAAAAATGCAAATTAACTGAGTTAAATTAGCAGGTTTGTACTCTTAGTTCCTTGTGTGAAATGAATGCATTTATCTTTGCAGAAACTATACACTGTACACAGCTATCATTTATTATGTACTGTTTAATCTCTTGCTTTTTATACCAGAGACATGTAGTACAGTTTTCTTTATTTTTACTGTACATGCATATACATTAATGTAGACTTTAAGTTATTCTCTGCATTAGTAAACTGGTGATATCTAATGTCATGCCTGAAGTAGTGCTATTTATTTCCATGTGCCATTTGAAGCATATTTAATTTACATATATATATGTTCGTGTGTGTGTATGTAATCTCAAGATGGACTGGAGAATGAAAATCAGAACATTCGGCATCTGCACTTTCCAAGTTACATAAATACAGTCATGGATATGACAGTGTGCATAGATGGGAAGAGAAGACTAGCTTCCCACGCAGAGGGAGAAAAAGACCATCATGTTAAAGAGGGTCTTCAATTTTGCCCCTGGTTAAATTTTCCACCATTTACGTTACTTAAATTGAGCCTAGAAGCTACCAGCTCCTCACAGTCAGCTTCCAGTCTTTCCTGAGCCATCAAAATCAGCGTACTTTCTTTACTGCTCCATGTGGTTGTTTAGTTGGTTCTGCCTTCAACAATGGGAGGTCAGGTTTGGAAGCCCTTTGGGTGAAGCTACTATGCAGAACTTTCCCCACCTGTTTTGTGTGGACTCCGTGTGTGTATATGTATATGTATGTATGAATACTTCCCCATATATATGCATGTATACACACACACAACTTAGCAGGAACCATATTAGTAAAATGTAATCCTTGCTGTACTTTTTTCCTATTTGTGCCCTATACTTAGCAGTACTATAGTCAGAGGATGCTTCCTACCCCACAATAAAACTGTGCCTTACTAACTGTCCAATGTTCTACACAAATTACAATTCCTACTAACCCTAGGGAGGGATCTTTTTATTTCCTAAAATATGAGATGATTGAGTTGCCCTTATGTAATTACAAGCTTTATTAATGGTTATAAAGTCACTTTTAACTCTAACTGTAGTGTTGGATTTAAAGACTTTTTGGTAGAGAATTCCAAAGGCTCACTCTTTGCTGTGTGAAGGAGAATTTCCTTCTATTTGTTCTAAAAATAAAAGGCAATAATTTCATAAAGTGACCTTTTGCTGCAGTACTATGAGACAGGGACTGATCATTCTTCTGTGTGCCTGTCATAATTTTTAATGATAACAATTAAAATAAGAATGAAAAGAAAGTGTGCTCCTATACTGTTATCAGAGGCATTCAGAGCTTGAATAATTTCATTTTTTTCCCATAAGCTCTGCTACTGATGGGGATTGTGCAAGTCCCATGTGCACAGGCAGATGGGGAAATTTTAGTCTTTAGTCATCGATGCTCTTTGAAGGCTCCCTTCTAATTCCCTTTTCTTGCCAAATAATTTGAGAGCTGGCAATATCAAGTCAAATACCCATCCTTCTGTACTTCAGCCATCCTTTTTGTTGACCTCATTCTGATCTTTTGCATTTTTCTCCAGTGTCTTAAAAGTAGAACTGAGTGCTGTTCTCAGCAAAGAGAACTTTTCTTTGTGATATAATATCATGCAAAAAGATTTTGCTATGATTTTTTGTTGTCATATCTTTAGTCTACCTCAACTGCCAGGATAAATACTAAATTACAGTGAGAAAATATATTCTGAGATTTAGTCTCATTTTTTTTCTTACTTTCAAATAAGATGGTTTCATTAAAAGAGTTAAGGTATGTCTTAGCTTATTTTTATGACATTCAAACTGGTCCATCCAATTCTTTTTTTTTTTTTGGATACCCTTTTTTTGGATACTCCTGATACCCTTGTGCCTCATCTTTTTGCCTCTTTTCTGAGAAGCCCCCATGAAAACTGTGCAACAGGTATTTTGACCCGAGGTACCTCCATAAACAAACAAACACAGATATGCATGGCTTGGAGATCAGAATCATGGCTATATAATTCTTCACTAGCTGCTTCACTGCTGCTTTTAATATAATTTTTCCTTTAATGCAAGGAAATCTTTTCGTAGAATATTGAAATACTTATTTACATTATGACAAGTGCATATCTTGAGAGCGAGATTGGTTCCTGTAATTTCTGTTTGAATAAAACTTATGTGCAGAGACTGGAGAATTGGATGTTTAAATTCAAGGCTATGTGGGACCCCTCGTACTGGATTTGAACATGTTCTCCCCATGTTCCAAGCTTGTTGATGGAAATCAGGGTCATGCCAAAAGCCCTATAGCTTCATTTGCTCTACATTGTGTCTAAGCTAAAGTGTCCCATCGCTGACCCCACATCTAGGCAACAAGAGCAATAGAAAAGATATTCTTACGGCCTCTTACATCATAGATTTAAAACCAACAGTGATTACATATGAAGAAGACATACCAAGGCTGATACAATTAGTGTTCAAATTGTATGGCAAAATTTGGTCTTTCATTTGAGCTACGGGTTTGGATTATCTTAAGAATGATTAGTTGTTGGAAAAGTACAGAATGAAGCGTGGAAATAAAAAGGCAGAAATGGATACAACAAAAAGAATTCTGTCCTTCCAATTTCTAATCAAACTAACTTGATGATTCTGCATGTTTTCAGAGATTTAGGTGGGAGAAGAGAGGAAATAAAAATAATCCCTTGAGGTAAAGCTAAGTCAAGGAAACCATACTTTATCTTAGGAATTAAGACTGTAAATTCCAAGAAACCTTGGTGATGTAGGCTAGGAGTCAGAATATGAAGAACAACCATGAAAGCTGACTTGCCAACTAATTAAGATCCAAGTAAATATCCATATGCATTTAGAATTAATAGAATATTCCCAAATCCTCATGAATGTGGGATAGTGCTAGGGCATGGAAATACTGGTAATTTGAGAAATGTACATTATTTTTTGTTTAATTGCTGCTGGGTTAGTAGATTTTAACTTTTCATCTCCTAACTGTGTGCTTAGTTGTATTTTACTCTGAAAGATATTATTGAATGCATACTATACTTCTGCAGTGTTATCAGAAGTGTTCAGTACTGGAACCGAGTGGGATTTTGTTTGCCTTTTACATGCCTTCCAGCTGATGGGCGGAATTTAAGTCCCTATGGTGCACAAACAGATGGGAAAATGTTGGTCTTTAGTTTTCAGTCATCAGTGCTAATTCTTTTATCTTCTGAATGCATTAGTCGAACAGACTATGCCTGTCAAGCAGTCTGTAATATGTGCCATGACAGTCTTTTTTTTTTTTAACTCTGCTGAAAATCTTCTCTGTGAACTGGCATTGCCTGCTTTCTATTAGTTTAAGGAAAAAATGCTTTGTTATGAACTAAATGATTATCAAAATGGCTGTGGAACTTTGATGTTTTTAAAACACTAAATACTTTTTGTTATTTGGGTGAAGTAATTCAACAACTAAGGAGTAAGTTTTCAAATACAGTTGAGTATCTCTGTAGGCATTAGTGATCTCATATGTATACATCTATATGATGTTTTTTATAAACAGCCACTGTATTGGCACATTTCTTTATTCTTTCTTAACTGATGTGTCACAGAGGTTAAGATGTCTGGGATTTTTGGAACACTATAATGTTCCTTATGCACTTTGGCATCTATAAATCCAAATTTCTAGATTATAACAAAAAAGTCTCTTTTGACCAGGAGTTAAGCTCCATATTCAGATTTTGATACCAGTTTCTGCAATGTGGAACCCAGAATTGCTGTGAATTAAAGAACTTGTGTCCACATGGCAGCTGAAATACATTACTTATACAAGGCTGAGTGAATTTCCAACTTCTCTGACTGGTCTCGCGCGTAGCTATGAGGGAAAAAAGTAAGCAGTAATCGCATAGCATAAATTTATATTAATACAAATCCATATGTTTTAGCAATTATCTAAGTGTATTGGCATAAAATTCTTGGCACTGCCATCTCCTGATTTCCTTTAAAGTGTTTTTTGGACATATGCGGACTCTCCTCTTCAGTTCATTTTATGTGCTCAGAGGGCATTTGCGAGGCTCTGAATTCAGCTTTGGCTCTGGAGGCTGTGTTATCACAGACATAAGGGACTGAGCTTTGTGTTTGTGTTTTTATGATGTGGGATCAGGCATGTCGAAAATGAATTCAAACCTTTACTTATATCACAAGTTAAGCTCATCCAGATGGCAGAGAGTTCCTGCTTCTTGTGAAAGAATAATTTTGGTAACGTGACAGGCATGGGTTTATAGACGGTAGCAACCCTTACAGAGTTTAAAACCCTGAAATAGAACAAAGACTGGAGACAGCTGATCAACAGTATCTTTCCTCTGTGAGAGGTGATAACTTCTGCTTCAAATGAGCTGCAGGTAACCTTCGACTCAAGGTTATGGGAGAAGTTCTGTAGCTGGTGCACTGGGCCTACCCAGTTTACAGAGCTGTGCTGTCTGCAAGTCCATTTAAAAATAAGTGAGAGGTTTTTTCCATTTGTATTAAAGGAGAATTTTTTTTCATGAATATGCCTTAATATGATGCCCTACTACGAAGGAAATCAGCTGAGCAGGAGGATCTGTTCCCTTCCTTCTCTCTGTAGCTACACGAGCCCAAGGAAGGCATGCATGGAACATTTGTCAGTGTGCCAAATTGCAAGCATGATAGATGCAGTTAGATCTTTTCAGATGTTATTTTGATTTGTGATCCACAGATTTTAATTCCAAATTGCTGTATGGAGTTTGGGTTCTTGTTCAGATTATTTTGCTAAGAGGCACTCTGAAAAGAAAGGAAGAAAATATTTTCAATTTGGAAATTCCTACACGATGAGTCTGCTGTTTGCATTTCTTCAATACTTTTAAAAGTTCAGGTTTCAGTAAGTAAGAATTTACTGAGGAAAACCTATTACTTTGGAAAAGTTATGCTTAGGTCTGGTATCCATTACAGCTGGGGAATGGTGATGTTTGAATGTGGAACTTAACTACCTGCAAGTAACTTAACTGCCTGACAGAAGTTATAGTCTATTATTTGTAAAACATAGTATTTGAAGCTCAAGTCATCAATCTTAACTTACTGAAATTCCCATTTAATCAAAGATCAGGTGTGTCCCCTCAGGCCGCAGTGGTGGAAACTGCCCTAAAAGAATGAAGAACAGGCTTGTGAAATGTTGCTTTTGTACAGCTGAAATTTTAATTTGTTTTCCTTTGAGATATGTACAAAAGAAAAGAGATTGCTAGGATTAGCTGTATAGCAGATATCCCTGTTTGGGGAGTGGTTTTCTATCAGTCCCACTCCTGTCTTCCACAAAGGGAGTATGTTGTCTTTTTTTTTTTCTTTTCTTTTGGCAAGCTACATTAAGGGTCATTAAAGCCAAAACAGAAGCTAGAGCAGCTTTGAGATGTTTGCACTGTGTGCCATGGACTATAATGGAACTTACATATCTTTATAGATGGCTTATAAACATTTGTGATCCCTCTTCCATTCTCTGTCAAGCCCAGGGGGAGCAGGAATAAAAGTAAAAATTTAGAAATAGGTAAGCTGCATGGCAGAGTCATAGTCCTGAATCTGGCTGGGGGAAGAGAGGTGGCTTTTTCATGGGCTTCTTTTGACCTTTTTTTCTGGAACAGGAATCCTTTAGTCTGGAGTTGACAGAAATTGATCAACTATATCCCAAATATCTTAAGAATCTGTGGTGCCATGGGGAAGGGGCTTCCCTAAAGATGTATGTGGAAAAATTTAAAATGAAAGTATTAAGTCTGCAATCAGCATTCTGAGACACAATGTCTAGATCTAGTAAAATAGTATCGAGATTGTTCTATACCCAAAAAGAGAAAACAAAATTAGTAACTCAGCTTGTGTGCGTCAGTTTGCTTCTTAGTAAGCAGGTGAAACCTGGATTACGATAGGAACAGGTAGGGGAACTATCAACAGAAGGTCTATAATTGCAATCACTAAAAACCTCTTTTTTTTTTTTTCCCCCAGCTTTTCTAGTAACTAAATTGTTATTTCTGTGAAATAATTTCCCGCCTACAGAAAATCTGTTGTTGAAATGAGTTGGAAGGAAAACATGCTTTTGAACTGAGAGCAGCTGCTCAATCTCATTTAATCTTTTATTTCATTGTCTGTGGTTTGCTAATGTGGAGAAGTCGTTGACTTTTTTTGTGGCCTGCCTTGAGAACTGTTCTTGTTCTGCTTGGTGTCCTGAACTTGGGAAAAGCGAGATCCAGTGCTACTGACTTAAAAGACAGTACTGCATAGAGCAACTTTCTCTCTTTTGCATTGTTAATGAATGAGAGTCAAACAAGTCCAGTAGGGGCCACATAAAGAGAAGCCAGCTAGATTTCTGGGACTTGGTATCTTGAATGAAAATTTATGCAAGCCTTTGGGGTTGGAGAACAAGATCGCATGGCATCATAGAGCCCATGACCGTGTGCGATTTCCCGTTTGTTTCCTTGTTCACAGGCAAATAGAACATTATATCCTGATTATTTTTGCTTTCTTTTTAACTGACAGTGTACTAAGGGCTTTTGGAAGGATGTACCATTTGCTCATTAGCCATAGTATACATGAGAGCATGCATGTATGTGCGTGTAAATCTTGGACATCCTTCAACAAGCAAAACCTTTTAATGGAATTAATAAGAAGAAGTAGGTCAATAAAGGGGAGAAAACTTAACTACTCATGTTACAGGATGCGAAATGCCACATATGTTTTTTGAAGAACTACATTTAGTCCTGGTCTACTTACATGGTTAACAGCATCCTATAAAAAGCAACAGTTTGTAAATCATGTGGTTATATTTTAAAAAATGAAGAAGAAATGAATTGTCCAATCTGTTACTGAAACTTTAGCCTTTGCCTTTTGGAAACAGTGGTTAACATAGAAGACAGAAATATTATGTAAATTTTGGTACATTTACACACATATAAATGTGTATGTTTATATATAGAGAGAGACTATGTGGAATTCAATATAAATATATTACTAATATAAATAAGGATATAAATAGATATCAAAAAGTCAGGTTTTGGGGGGGAGGATTGACAGGTGACAGCACAAATTGCACAAGGCTAGCATACTCTGGAGCACTTGAACCGTAGTAACAACTCTGCAGAAGCCTGTTACTAGGAGAAAACTTTTTTTTTTTTTGCATAGCAACAGGTACATTATGTTTCTGTCTCTGTCTTTTTTTTTCTTTTTTTATACCCACACATATTCCTTAGGGTATATTTTGTTTCTGATTGCCTTCATAAAGCCTCACGAAGCCAATGGTGGTAATCCTATGTGAAAGAGGCAGTGGCTGGGTCATGAATTCTCTGGAATAATTGTGGAATTCGGAGAGACAGAAGGAAAGAAATAATTTGAAATCTGTAAAGAACAACACATCCCTCAGAACAGAGATTCCTGGGTACTTTTTCAAGTAATTGTATGTGGATATACTTCTCATTTGGGAATCATGTATAAGAACCACTAGTACCAGAAGGGAAATCTTATCTCCTTCACTAGCCAAAGGTATTTTCTCTCTGGCAGCAGGCTCTGATTTCTGGTCATATGGGGACAATGTGCAAATCTGGCGCTCTCTGCTCGGTTATTATTGATCACCAGAGTCCACTCTTATATGCTGTCTCTACATATGGATGTTGTTCTGCACAGCAGAGCAAGAACTTCAGTTGTACTTTGCATTCTGTATATGGTGTCTTTGGGAACATTTTTTTAATAATATATTTAAAGATGTTCCTTCTGCAGTCTTTCTAAAATAGAAGCAATTTATCATTGCAGACAATTATTTTTCTCAAAATATTTTTTGTATATATGGAACATATTGGATAAAATTTTGCAATACATTTATCTTTTTATTGAGAAATGACCTGAGAATGAGGATCTGTTGAGAGGGGGTAAGCCAGTAACTTTCCATGTACACTGAACCCTACATGCAGAATTCAAATGGGTCAATACAACATTTGAACTGAAATGGAATAAATATGGAATTACATTTCGAATATAAACAAGGTATGCATATAAATTTGGAAACACTAATATCAGCAGCCTGGGGACCATATTCTTCATATTATCTTCAAGAGCTGTGAACAGAAACCTAAGCAGAAAGTAGGACTATATTCAGATAATCTGAATTCCATCTGCATCTCTAATCATATCTGGGTTTCCTTTTGTCTGGCCTACGAGGGCAGACATGTAACAACAGCACTCAAGATCTTTAGCACAACTGTGGCTGTCTGAATTTGAACTGAAGGTACAATATTTGTGACATTTGCTACCTGCAACATGTTCCACATCTTTGTCATGATCTGCCCGTACTTTTGCTTGAGCCTGCCACTTTTCTGCTGCTTAGTTTGCCTCTCTCTTTCGTTTATTCTGCTCTGACCCCTACCAGTTACCTGTGTGAGCTTCTGCCATGTCTTCTGCCACCTGTGGCATTGCCATCTAGTCTTTACTTATACAAGTAGCTAAATGGAAAGTCTGCATTATAATTAGAAAAGAAGATTTCAAATCAGCTTTCAGGACTGGCCATAACAAGCTGAGAGGTGCCTGGGAATAAAACAAATCCTGAGCAACCGAAAAATCTGTGTCACATTTATCAGTGAGTAATTTTCAATGTATCACAGGCAAATGTGTAATCATAATGAACATGAAGAAATGTCCATACTATGAGCACTTGAAAATATTGGTGTGTACAGTTTGCATCATACTGACAACCTGTCAGACATATTTTTTGGCAGTATATCATGCAATGCACTAAGGAAGGGAAATACAATAGAATTTCCCACCGTTCTATACCTAGAATGGCTTTCTTTCTAAAGCACACTGGAGTTTGGTACTGGGCATAACCCACATGATGCCGGCAGTGGCAGGGCTGCAAGCTAGGCTGGAGCAAAAGAACTGCAGGGACTGAGTAGAGGACTCAGCGGGAGTTATGTCTCCAGCAGGGCTGTGGCCAGTGAAGGACCTTATGCCAAAGCAGTGGAGGAAGAAACAAGGAGCCACCAAAGAAGAGGAACCACAACGTGCTAACCCCAGTCTCCTGCACTCCCAACTGCAGGTGTAGTGTGCAGGCAGCAAGGGGATTGGAGATGGGAAGGGTGAGGAACAGTGTCTGGAGAGGAGTCCAAGTGTAGTTCTCTAAGTGTTTGTTTGTTTGCCTGTTTCTATTTTTCAGTATCAGAATCAGTAATTAAAAGTTTGTTAGTTGGCCAATAAATTAAGTAAAATTCCTTGATGCAAAACTTGTTTTATAGCCAGCAAGAGACTTCACAAATCACAGTGTTTGTGGCTATTCTTAAAACATTTGGTACAGGTCTTAAAATTAGATTTGCTGAAGTCAGACGAGTCAAACAGCCTTCTCCAATGAAGCAGCTAGCTTGGTGAGTGGTGAGCAGTGGATGTCATTTACCTCTATTTTAGTAAGGCATTTGACACTGGCTCCCATGGCATCCTCATAGACAAAGGATGGGTTAGGTAAGTAGGCAGTGAGCGGCTGAGTGGCCAGTGGCCCGGGCCAACAGGGTTGTGAACAGCAGCACAAATTCTGGCTGGAGGCAATTCAGTAATAGTGTACCCCACAAGTAAATAGTGAGTAGGTCCAGTCCTGTTCAAGGTCTTCGTTAATGACCCGGACAGTGAGACAGAGCACATCCTCAGTAAGTTCACAGAGGATACAAAACTGGGAGGCAGGGATGAAACACTATATTAAAAATACTTATTATTAAAAACTGCAAAATATTTATTTTTAAAGCAAGATACTACTTTTAAATGTGTACCGTTGTCCAGAATTGCTTCTTTACCTGAATTCTGAGAACTTCTCCTACCTCTGCTGCCACAGCTTTCACCAAACTCGACCTTCTGTTTGGGAGCAGCTCATTGCGAACATTTGTTAAGAAGTGAAATAATATAGACCTACCCAATAAAAATTACTTGGAGCTGAATAATTCCATGTTATATCATTCTTTCAGTCACATTACATCTTAGAAAAGGAATGAAGTGTGCTGCTGACCATGTTAATTATCCTACTTTTCCTGAATTTAATATGTCAAAGGTCTTTTGGTTTCTTAACAAGGAAGAAAATATATGTAGGTTTGTTTTATTATTATCCTCCTGACCATCTTCTGACATTGTTTGGAGGTTATTTATGTGCAGGGAAGGATAGATACCTCGAAGACTTTGTGCTTTTTTATTGTATGCAAGTCAACTAGATATGAAAATGTGTTACTTCCTTGATTCTACCATCACCAGCAAACTCTTATGGGTCAGTGAGTAGAAAGCAAAGCAAACAAAAATCATGCTTCCTAGTAGTGGAACAAGTGCCATAAATAGTTGTTAAACCATTCTGCAAAGATATTATGATCTTCAAATCCATCCTTTATTTGATTTTTGATCATCTTTTTAATTTTGTTTGGCAGGACAGGGAAGAAAAAATTTATTCTCATGGCATTATAATGAATATAACCTTTTATACCTTGTAAGTTTCTTTCCTTGTAAGTCTCCTTCTATTCCTTTTCACTAAGCATGAGAGTCAACTCCTCTCATCTAATCTCATTTACCAATTAAAAGATATGCATCTAATCTAAATTTCCTGTCTATGTTCCCCTTACTGTCAGTGCAGCAAGACAGGCACTAAAAGAAAGTAATATACTTTGTAGCAGGATAGGTTATTTTGCTGTATAGGATATGGTCTAGTAGGATCCCTGAGGTGCTTGAGATACCCAAGGTGAGTCATCCTTTGATGCCTGTCTGTCCCCTCATCACTATGATGGGAAACCAGGAGATCACCTCAGACTAGCAGTCCAGGTTCAACACCTTAAATCTGAAGACATGAAGCCTACATGGATTTGCTGTTTTTTCATGTCATATTTCACTCTAAGCCAGGAGCTGAGCCCATTATGAGTTTTTCTTTAATACAGTACTTACAGAGTAAGCTCCTGAAAGAGGCAGTCTTACCTTCTATTAATAATTCCTTATTACAGTTGACCTCTGCTGCCGTGGTTTTAAGAAAGGCTGTCCTTGGTACCTCTCATTTTTATTAGCTAAACTTTTTATCATACAAGCTGGTAAAAAAAGTAATTAAATTTACCAGAGATAACTTTTATTTCATAATTCCTTGCAGTTAAAAGCCAAAGAGAGAACACTTGAAATGAATTAGTGTTATGGCCTCTTAAAGAAGATACATGACATTTCACTGTAATGTAAACTTTTATGTCCACCAGACATTTATAATATTTTCAAGGGTAAGAGGAGAGCTTTCTTATTAAAAAAAAATAAAAATTAAAATTGCCCTTCATAGTCTAAATTCTTACACTAACACTTTTTAATATATAAAATACAGGTTTTCCTATTGTGCTCGTGGTTTATTTTCAAGCTTCTTATTAACCTATTCCCATCCTCCCCCCGCCCCAATGGCTTCTTTTAGTTATCTGTCTTTTGTACTGAATTTTGAATGAAACTTATAGAAATGTCAGGTTGGCTTCTTTAGGGACTACAGCTGAAATCATCAAGCTCACTTTCATTGTCTCCAGTTGGTGACAAATGGCAATTTTATTTAGTGAGGGATGGATCTCTGAGGTTGGATTGATGGATGAGGCCATGAGAGGTTGGGCCAGCTGACAAGGTTACCCCTGCCAGCTGTCTACCCATCCCTACTGCATGAGTGTCTGTGTTGCTTGTCAGTCAGCTTTTGAACCACTGCTGTTTACTCTGTTGTGTTTTAAGGCAGACTGTAATCGGTGACAGCTTACTTGACTTTAAAATGCTGTGCTGCGAATGGCGGTGGTTCCAAAACTCACTGATGAGTAGCTCAGACATCTGTGCAGTCAAGGCAGGCTGGACAGATAGGGTGGCAACAGTGTCAGCTGTCCCAAGCAAAGCCAGCCCTTTTTGACATTCAGCAGTCCTTTATTTTGTCTTTGCTTTTTTGTGTGGTTTGCTTTGGTTTGGTTGAGGTTATAATTAGCCTGCTATCTAAGAACCCCAGTTTTGAAACGTTTTTAAATGGGAAATGTATAGGAACACCGGTACTGTTTTGAGATTTCACTACAAAATCCTGAAATGTTTTAAATTCTTCTCTGTAGGCTGGAGCAAATGTGCTGCTGCAAGATGTTAATGGAAACATTGCACTTGATTATGCCATAGAAGGGACTGAATCTAGCAGCATCCTTCTGATGTACTTAGAAGAAAACGGTAAGTCAGCTCTTCAGCTTCTGGAGTGTTTTTATTGAACATGACTTAAAAACAAAAAGGATGGATATTGGTTTGACATAAGTCAGCACTGGAGCCAGTGGAACTATATTAGTTTGGAGATGAAGAGGAGGAAGATGATTTGGAGTCACAAAAGTTTTCAGTGCGTTAGGATTGGAACAACTAACAAACTTTAGTGGCAGCGGTCATTGTCAGATCTGCTTTTGCCCATTCATATGGAGATGTTAGCATGTGAATTCAAAGAAATGCAGAAGCTTTTAAAACAATTAATTTAACAGTGTGAGGATCAGGTTTCACATTTTGTTCACATTTTGAATTATGTATAGCTTCAGAGTATATATTTTCCAGTGACAGACCGTTAAATAAATAAATCTCTGCAAATCATCTGAATGGAAATGTATATGAAACTTTATCACTTATGCAAAAATATCAGTATTGGTTTTGTTTTGTATTGAGAAAATACTGTAGCTCAATTTCTATTGTGAAGTATGCTTAATATGTTATAGATGACAGGCCTGTATTGAAAAAAAGGGTTTGTTATTCACCAGATCCAAACTTAGAAAAGGGTTCTGAAGTGAGATTTCTACCATTGCTTTTGACTACAATAGGTTGCCTTAACATTGTGTGTGGCTTATCATAACACTGATGAAAACGTATTAAGTAGAAATAATGAGCAGTAACATAAAAATGTATAATTTCAACATCACCTCCACATAAGAAATCTGTTTTAACATAAACTAAGTTAAGTTATATCCTGTCAATGAACACTTAAAAGAGAAGTTAACTTAGAGTGGCAAGGAAATCACACTCAGTGTCAGGTCCTATACTGTTAGTCCATAGCACATACAGTGTATTACACAGGTATATTTCATAATTTTCCCGCCTTTGTCATTGGCAATGTCTTTAGAGCTCATGAACTTTGGTTTTGGATTTTTCTAATGGCAAGACAGGTATTAGCTTCTAAAAACTCGATTGCCTTGCAAAATGCAGATATTTGGAGTCTAAATGCTCCAAATGCTTTGGTTGATGTGATATTTAACATGCAGCATGCAACAAGCATGTAGCATACAACAAGATGTAATCTGCTTACTTGCAATTATTAATGCAGATCTGACAGAAAAAGCTTCCTCTTTCCTTGGTTTGTCTCTCTTTTTGGTTGCANAGATTTGGGGGAAAAAAAAAAAAAAGAATAAGATTTACTAGTTTCTTGGCAAGGTGTCTACATTGAAAGAACTTATATGGAACAGTAGATTTTTATGAGTCTAATGTTATCAGTGTTACCTCTTTTCTGGTAGATAGGAGAGGCACCATTCCTCACTAAACAATGATTCTGTGAATGTGGGAAGTTTCCAAAGAAAAAAACTAAACATTATGACGGTGAGATCTACCTCTACTAACTTTAGATCTATAAACCTGAAGCTAATCATCCAGACCTTTTCTTTTGGTCAGTAGAGAGAAATAGGAAATGCATGTATCGTTTCAGCTCTTCCTAACCTGACTAGGTGAGGAGAACTGACTTCCAGGGCTGTTTCTTTCTGCTGACTAATAAGAACTTCAGTTGACAAGTAGTAGTTTATCAGTCTTAATTTTAGACTGTTAGTGTAGATCAGTCCTACCCCTTAATTGCAGTACTGTGTGAAATACTAATATTTGGGTGATCAATGACAAAATGCCCATCAACTTTGTAACAATAGGCAGCTCGAAGTACCCTTATTTCGCACTAAGCTTTTAAAATTTAATTGGTATATTCTGAAATATTTGTATCGCTTGCCATGGCTAATAGTAATTGAAGAAGGAATCCTTGAAGCAAATAAAGCTGTCTGGATAAGTATGAATTACTTTGAATTGCCCAGACTAAACATTTCTCTATGGACTGCTCATGAAGCCCTCATCATTGCAGTAGTCCCCATGCACACCTATGTATGCGTACCCCAGCACAGAGCAATGCCATGGCCAAAAATCTTGTTGTGCAAGAGCATTAGCTGATCCTATAGCAAATACCGTCTTCAGCCTGTAGAGCTGTGAAACAGTCTCACTCTTAAAATACAATGTATAAGGCACATTTCCCCATTCTCTGTACTTACCTGCATTCCTAAAAGGTTTCCTTAATATTCTCCATTCAGATGTGCAGCCTGGTTTACAACATTAAGAAGAGATTGCTGTGTAAAATAGACTATACTCTAATCATTGGCTCTAATTGCAGAGTTCACAGAGAAAAATATAATCAAGTGCCTTGTGGCTCAGCTAACAAGAAAATAAGAATCTATCCATTTACTTTGATGAAACAATGATTGGAACAAGTAGCTTTAATGCTACGGAAAACTTTGTTAATTGGGGACATTAAAGCTCTTAGAAGTCTTGTGTATCTATAATTTCTTACAGATTTCATCGCTGTGGTGGTTCACTGCAGCTGTGAACTACACTGCACTACAGATCTTAGTGAGTGAACTCCCTCTTCATTGTCAAAGATGAACTAATTTAATCCGGGGAAGGCCTGGAGCCATAGGTGATAACAATAGCCTTAGATGCATTTAATATTTATGTATTTTAAAATATTTTTACTTATTTACTGAAATTAGTTCTTTGAGTTCTGTTTGTAAGTGATCTGTTAGGCCATGGGATTATCACAAGTGCAAAGTAAGTTATCTTCTAACAACTGTCTGAGAGCTTTCATATATACTTTATTGTTGTTATGGAATATAGCTCATCAGGACATTGTATGAAGATTATATTACTAAAGTCTACATGAAATTCTGTGTATTTCATTAAAATACTCCTTTTCTGTCCAAAAATGGGCTTTCTCTGATGTTACATTATGTTCTGTCACTGATGTTACATTGTATACTGAAACTAATTATTGATTGAAGAGAGCAATAAGCAGACTTTACTTACCTAAGAGAAAACAAGTTGAGGTACATATCCTCTGTATGTTAAGAGCATCTTCTGTGTTAAGTAATAATTCTAGTGTACTATAAGCTTCATTTAAGATATCCCTAATCAAGGATGGAAGGGAAAATGCAACATCTGACTTCATATTTAGCAAAGTAGTGGAAATAGATTAACTACATGATATTTGATCATGTACTAGGAGCACTCAGAAGCCTAGCATGCTCCTGAGCTCCAGGACTTTATTTGGGTTGTTTTGTCTAAATCAAGTGTCTGGTAGTCACTCTAGAGCGAACCATCCTTAGAGCAAAAGACATGCTTCGAAGGTAGGTATCTGTAATGGGCCATCTGAATTACTATATGAACGCACGCTTCTTTCCAAGGGAGCCCAGAATGTCTAGCTGAGACATACAAGTCTGCTACATAGAATGGGATTCAGTTTTTAGTTATGATATTTAAGTTTACAGGTCTGTATGTAGGTGCCTATACACTAGCTTTGGTGTCTAAATTGCTATTACCATTAGTGGTGTTCTTGGAAATACGGTGACTAGAGAGCAGAGGGTTACTCATTTGACCAGCCACTAGGAAAACACTTTAAATTAAATTAAATTAAATTAAATTAAATTTAAATTTGTTCTGCACCAAGGTATCATTGTCTTTGCATGTTACTGGTCTTCTTGTTTTGCTATGAAAAGAAAGTCATGACATTTAAGGACTTTGAAAAATAAGGTGGGGAGACCATCTGCTGCAATGACCTGCCAAGGCAAGGCCAACTGAGAGTAGCCCAGGTTACCCAGAGCCATTTTGTAGGAGATTCTGTAATCTCTCTGGGCTCCCATTCCAGTGCTAAGCCACCTTCATGTAATTTTTTTTCGTATTCTTTTCAGTTGGAATTTTGTTACAACTTACACTTGTGCACTTTTGTCCTTTCATTTTTTACCTCCAGGGAGTCTCTCCCTCCAGAGGTGAAATGAAAATAATAGGAAGTGTGAAAAGGGTATTTATTTCGCTGTTTGTCCTGTTTTATTCTGAACCTGGTTGCTTATTGGAATAATTGAGAAAGTCCACCTGGCACTTTCTGTAACCTTTATTTAGATTAATATCAGCTTTATGTTTTAAGGCAAAGCTTTTGTTGTATTAATGCTATTTTTTAAAATATCGAACTTTAAATGACTGCTAGTGTTTTCTCTCTGTTTTTAGAGGCAGAATGTTCTACTGTAGAATTGTGTTGGTGAAACTCTGATTATGGCATATGATCCTTATGTTTCCTCCTTTTCCTTTAGGCTATTTTAAATATTTAATGTGTTGAAGAATGCAACATTTTTGTTTACTTCCTTGGGTAGTATTTAGTTGCATAGTGGATTAGATGACTCAGATATAAACTACAAATGAGTGACAGATATTTCTTGGTTCCCTATTTGACAAGTGACAGGAGGTGACACATTCACTGTGTAATTTGTTTCCAAAAAAGAGGTGTTCCCTTTTGTCCTCCAAGATCTCAGCTTCAGCTTTCAGTAGGATAACTGTGTATTCCAAGAACATCAGCGTTGTTATTTAATCTGAGAAAACAGTATCTGGATATTTACTACTACTTTTTTTTTTTTTTTAAGATCTGTCTAAGTATCCTACACATCTGAAAACAAAATAATATCTTTTTTGTCTATTGTACAGTGAGAGTTTATGGACTAGCATGTTATTACAAAAAAAACAAAAAACAAAAAACAAAACAAAACAAAAGAAAACCATCTGTTGTGAATTTTTTTAAGAATGACTATATTTAAATAACATATCTACCTGAAGATACAGATGACTTTTCTTTTTCTACTATGGCACAGGTACAGAAAAAGAAAAAAATAGTTATTGCTTTTCTACAAAGCATTCTTTTTGGTTTTGAAAATTCACTTTCTGTGGGGTAAATGAATTTAAAATAGCTGGTTAAAGGTTATTGATCTTTGATGGCAATGGAGATTTCATGTACTTAATCAAAATCTTTTATAGTATTTCAAGCTGTGTGGATCTGTTTTGTTCTCTGAACATTAAGGGGATCATATTCAAGTGTCTCAGAAAATTATATATAGAGCCAAAATAGTGTTCAAGTTCTATCCATTAGGTAGTTTTTTATGGTTTAAATTAGTTAAAATATTGTGCAGATTTCACAAAAATAGACCACGGTTCATTAAATTCTTACTACTAAATGGATCAAACCTTAATTTTCAGCTGCAAAGTAGAAGGAATAAATTCCTTTTTCTGCCTTGCAGCCTAGGTAAAATAAAATAAAAAAAAAAGTAGAAGCTAAGGGTTAGTACAAAATCCTACACTGAAAACAGTTTTTAACATTAGCCAGAAACAGTGAACTCATAAATTACTATAATGAGGAGAATTTCCCTGAAGCCAACAGTTAACAACATAAAGGAAATAACATGTGCAGGAAAAGCTGATTCAGAAAAGTAGTGGGCAAAGGATTAAGGAGAAATTTACAGTAAGACTGACTCTGTACAGTAATTTAGAATGTGATAGGAAGATACATCCAAAATTATTTTAGTTTAAAATTTAAAGTAATTTGGAATTATACATAAATTCTTGTGTGGTGGGTTAGTCTTGGCTAAAAGCCAAACTCCCACCCAGCTGCTCACTCACTCCTCCTCCTGGACAGGACAGAGGCAGAGGATTAGAAAGCTCGTGGGTTGGGATAAAGACGGGAAGATTGCTTACCAGTTACTGTCACAGGCAAAACAGGCTCGACTTGGGGAAAACTGCAAATTGGAATAGATTCAGGTAGTGAGAAACAGAAAGATAAACATTAAAACAACACCTTTCCTCCCCCTTTCCCAGGCTTGTCTTCCCTCATTTATTCCAGACTCCTCTACCCCCGCAAGCAGTGCAAGGAGGTGGGGGAGCTACAGTCAACACATAGCAGTTTCGCTCTGCCGCTTCTTCCTTTTCACACTTTTCCTCTGCTCCAGAGTGGGTTTTTCACAGGGACACAGTTCCTTCAGGAATGTCCCTCTACTTCGCCATGGGTCCTCCATGGGCTGCAGGGAATCTCTGCTCCGACATCTGGAGCACTTCTTCCCGCTCCTTCTTCACTGTCCTTGGTGTTCCCTCAGATGTTTCTTCCTCTTTTTGTTCCTTCTTTGTCTCTCTGTCCACTGTTTTCTACCCTTCCTTAAATACCTTTTCACAGGGGTGCCACACTTGGCTGACAGGCTTAGCTGTGTCCTGTTGTGGGTCTGCTGGAGACGACTAGAACCGTCTGTGGTCCACACGGGACATTCCCTGGCCTTTTCCCATGGAAACAACTCCAGCAGCCCCACAACTGCGAACACCTGGACAACACCTGGTCATGTGTTTCTCAACACTCTGGCACTTTTTGTGAGAATAAGATCAAACTAAAAATCCCAGTTACGTGTATTTTTCATCAGTTTTGATTGTTATTAATTCAGAATTATTAGTGCATACGTACACCAAAATGTTATAACATTAAGGTTGTGCTACAGAAACCCTTAAAAAGATCTAGTAACCCAACAAGGGGGGAAAAAATCATATACTGTTTCTTCAGTACATTCAAGAAAAACAGCTGGTATAGATCAATATCATTTCAGAAAAGTACTACTCTAGACTTTCATATTTAAAACTATGCAAGGCTTTTCATAGACGTTAAGTAAGGAATTATTGCTAACATGCTACAATAAGAACTGACTAAAATGTGAACGCATACAGATTGTTAGCCCTAAAGATGACTGAACTTAAGCTAAAACTAAATCCCCTGATATATTTTCTATTTTAGAACCATGTGCAATGTGGTTTAGATTTCTGCTTACAAATTTTCTATTAATAATATTGATGCAGTAGGTTGACAGAAAAACAGGCAACAAAAACCAAACAGCCTCAGGGTGGTTCAAAGATTTTTCATGCTGATTCTTGCTGATCGAGAACCATCTACCCATAAGATTATTACACACAAAATATCTGTCTATTTTCTGCAGAGAGCTTGATGAATTGGTGATAGGGGTTAGGTAATGGTGTTGCCAGTAAGAACAAGGGACCAAATGACATATTTCAGTAGGTCCCTTCAAGTCCTAAAAATGAAATACACAAAAAATGTGACACATTGAAAAAGTCATAGTTGAGAGTTCTCAATTGTCATCCTTTGACCTTTGTGTTTTCTCATATAAGTTTGAATAAGCTACCTTAATTTTTATATTTCCTAACTTTTGGGGAATTGACTTCAAAGTCTTAGACTTCTCTTAATATTTGTGTTTCCAGCATGCAAATGCATGGATGTTTAAAGTGAATTAAAGAAAAAAGTCCATCATATGGAAACATTTTTTTACCCATATGTTTCTATCAAAGGGAAAACCTCTAAGGTCACTATGCAGACTTTTGGCACTTGAATTAACATTTTAAGTTAAATCCAGTAGTTTATGATCTACTTTGTAACTGACCCTAGAAGGAAAACAGGCATCTCCTAGGCTAATAGACTTTGCAAAGATTTGGAAAAACATTGTGAAGAACATCAGAAATTGGGAATGCCCTTTCAGTATCCTTTCAAACAGCTTGTACTGGTCACAGGAATGGTAGTTCCCCTTGCAGATGGAGAGACTTCTTAGCACTGGACATTTCTGAGGAAAATATTTTTTAGACCAATTCTCAGTTCTGTTTGCCATGTATATTTTTACCACTGCAAGTTTTTGAAAGTTACTTTGCCCCTTTTTATCTGAGGTTTTTACATTTCTTTGGGATGTCAGATCTATAACCATATGCCAGAGAGGGTGAGACAGCCAAAGCACGTGAAATGTCCTTGTCAGGTGTTTTTCTTAAACAGTGAGAAGTAATACATTTTGTAGCTTTTAGGTTATGCTCCTGCCTGTCATCAGTGCTGATACTCATCAGCAAACGCTGTGCCCTGCAGGGTCACTACTGTTTTAACTGTTCCTTCTCCACCTCATCTCCTGCAGAATTTGTGAGTGTGTAGCTCTTGTTCTGATTTTACAGGGTATTTGGAGCATATTTTCCATCCTATGCCTTTCTTTTTTATTTTCCATTTTTTAAAATGTGAATCCGTTCCCATAGTACATTCTGATTTGGTTTTCTTCCCCTATTTATTCATGCTGGCTGTCATCCCATTTCAGCTGAATATCTAAACCACATTTCCCCTTTGAAAAGCAACATGAAGGTCATTCTTTGATTCAGGCAGCAAGAGTTACTTACTGTATGAGTAGCATTTTGTTGTTCCATCTCAACTCATAAAAAGTATCACTCCCTGGGGAGGGAGAGCAGACTCTCCAGAATTACAAACTTGATTAAGGAAGGCAGTTACTGACCAGCTCTCCTTGCCTGAGCTTCAGAGAATGATATATATACACTCTTGGTAAAGCTGCTTCTCAGCTACTCGGTGGAGAAGCCTTCACTTTCAAGGCTAACAGTTCCTGAGTTCTTGGAATGCAAAACTCTGAAATTCTAAGATTGTAATTTAGATAGATTATTTTTTCATGTTTTCATTCTGTTTTCTGTAAAGGCAGAGGAAGGGAATGTCTGTTGTTTCTGTAGCATTTTCACAACTCCTTTGGACTTTTGAAAAATGAAGTCTGTTGAACATGTCACTGTGGTTGCTCTCTTGCTAGGCTATTTACTGCGATTTGTTTAATGAAATGTGTATCATTCCTTTATACAATTATTAGCTTGAAACCAGTAAAGCCATCTTGAAAGTCACATAGACTGTGCCTTTTGTTGCTTTGTAGCATTGTTTATGTATTTTCTCTGAGTTGATGACTGTAATTATATTTGTGGTATATGTGATGTATGTAGCAATTGATGCAGCTAAACTCTATTCTTGATGACTCCTTCAGCGTGAGCAAAGTTAATCTTTCAAGAGCCAGTATTTTTGGGCCCCTAAGCAATACACACCAAGGTTCTATAAAGTGCAATTTACAAGTTGTAAGGATCAATATTTCACTGTTAGTATAAGCATATACTGATAAGTTTATTCTCTGACCATGCTAAGCGTAAGTCAGTAGTAAATTGCTTGAAAAGGCTGAGTGGACCCAGTTGGCCTCTGCCCTCAACTTGTAGCCATTACCGTAATTAACATGAAACATGATGAACCAAACAGCCTGATAATAGCTGGTTTTCACTCTCAGTCTTTTTTTTTTTTTTTCTTTTTTCCTTCCTGGGTCAGAAACTGATATTTCTAATTTGTGGATTATGGACTTAATTTCCATTTTTGAGTGTTTGGGGTATAATTCACACACAAAAGAAGTAGTACATTAATTTCCACCTGTTGCCTCTCTCCTTGAAAAATAAAACTTATGCTAATTGTTTACTGGAAACATCAAGAGAAAGAAAGAAATTGACACAAATTCTGTCAGCAGTACTTAACAATAGCCTTCTTCATCAGGTATAAAATGATATATTTTTAAACTTTAATCTCTTTTAGCTGACAACATGAGAAAGAGCTGTCAAGTTTCATTTCAGCTGCTCAGTCTATCTATGTAACTTGTTTAAAAAGTGAAGTCACTGCTGCAAATGATAATTAATTTTGGGTGTATATAGCCCTTCACATCGCATAATGTTTTGGAAAATATAACTTGCACGTTCGAGAAAGTTCTGTCACTGGCACAAGAATGTTAAAGTGTCAATTTATTGTTGCAAAAAGAGGAAATAGGCAGAAACAGAAAGAAAAAAATAGATTTAATTGATGCCAGGTTGCATCAGTAATCTGTAAATGTCATGAGGTAGTTTTAAGTCATTACTGTAAAATGTGATGTAGGCATAAAAACTTCAATTCTGACAGTATGAATACATTGATTGCTAGGATATACTCAGAAGATCCTATGAAATCTGCATTGTGTTCCAGTCTAACAACTGGCAGGTAATAGGATATTAGTACATTTTGCTTTTGGATGGTTATCTAATTTAAGCTCTCAATATCATATATATACACGTATATATTTGTCTGAATTGCATTTGTGTGAAAGATCACTGGTTTTAGTCCAGATACAAAAAACATCTCATTTTCTCCAGCTTGAGTTTATATTTGTGTTTCACATTTGGTGTCATTTAGTATCATTTAGGTGACAGGTGTGAAAAATATAAGAACAAGTAAATTTGGCCAGCAAGACAGTGTTCACACTCTGAACATTTCACCTCAGAGATGAAACTCTTAGAAGTGCTGCAGGCAAATAAAATTCAGAACATAAAGCAGTGTATAGAATAGCATGTTAAAGAAAGAAAACAAATGGGATTCTTTGCTGAACTACATATGATATACCCATTTATACAAGTTCCAGGGTAGATTAAAACTAAGAGACTAAAAATAATGCTTTTACTCTGAAACGTGCTTCAGTTGTTTTAGTAATGCAAAAAACTGCAAGAATTGTTGAAGATAAAATATAAAATGAATTGTTCAAGCAAAAATATTTGAGTTAAATACATAGTAATTAAATTGATTTATTAGTAGTAACTTTTCAGGTCACTGAAAAATGTGGAAGAGAACCAAGAAATTATTTATTCATAGATTTTTGTTATGTCATGGCCAGGGCAGAGAGGACGGGATTTTGTACTCAAATTACATTTTCTATATATGGATGTAAATGACCACATGAAGTTAGGAGCAGAAGAATCAAGCCCTGAATTTTGGTTAGATATTCCAAACAAGCCCCAGCCAATTAGCAATTTTGTTGTACCCTCTGTTTCTAATTTTAAGACTCTTCAGACTGGAGGACATGCTTTCTTTTGGTTACAGACTGCCTGCCTTCTCTTCCTTTTAAAGCTGTAGTTTGGCAACTGTTTCATTCAGTAGCAATGCTGACACAAGCGATCTCGTGCCCTTCGGTCCTTTCATCCCCTCCCATTTGTTCCTGACTCAATACCACATTTTCTCTTCATTTATGGGGACTTGCAATGGTCTAGGCTCTGCTGAAGAACCAATACCAGTTAAAAATAAGCCAGGCAGATAAAAAAAAGTGTGGAGTTTTAATGTCATTTGCTTCCCTTCACAACCTCTCAAGCAGTCTAGCTGACAAATTTGAGGGACTGGTCTGGGCACTGTGATGTACACACAGGGCTGAAAGAATGCAGCCAATAATAATTTTCATTAAGACCCAAAGACTGGAGTGGCTTCCTTAGAGTGTTTAATTCTTTTCCCATTCACAGCTATTTTCACAATCCCAATGGATTTAATGATATTACAACTGCTTTACCTACAACTGCTCCTGCCAGTCACTAGGGGATCAGGCCCTTTTATTTGATAGTACTAACTGACATAAAATCATCCATGTAGTGACTGATAAATAAAGATACAAGTAAACTTGTTGGTAAATATGAGGAAGTAAACATGTTCCATAAATATACACTGAAGTCTAATTAAGTGTTGGTTAAGCTTTTACTAACCCAGAACACAAAATCATATATCTGTTCTTTATTGATGAACAAAATAGCAAAAGGTTTTACCCTTTTCTTTTTTTCCAGGTGTAGAGCTGAATTCATTGCGCCAAATGAAGATACAGAGACCTATGACAATGCTCACAGATGTCCAACAGCTCGTATCAAGTGGAGGAAGTGTAAATCAAAAGAATGATGAAGGAGTTACCCTGGTGAGTGGGAATCTGTAATCATCACCCTGTGGATATGCATGTACTGCAACTGTGTACTGGTGAGCGTGTTTGCAAGGCAATTCTCTAAGAAGAGAAATGAGGTAATGAAAGATTTTGCTTTAATGACAACTTTCTTACTTTCTTAACCACTGAATATGCAACACAAAAATTTATAACAAAAAAAAAATGACACTGTAGTTTAGAACTGCAGCAGACACTTGTGGTCTCTGACATTCTGTGTAAGAGAGGGTCTGAAACTTCACTCAATGATTCCTGGTTTAGGCTCATATCTTCTGGCTGAGCCAGGCTAAAATACTGTTTTATGAAGCTATCCCATCTGGATTCAGTGTAATGAAGCATCCACCATATCAGTGGATAAGTATTCCTTCTTCCAAAGCTCCAAGTTATTGGCAGTCACTGGGTCTCATTATACATTTTTCTGCTAATAGATCTTCTATTCCTTTGTTTTTCAGGATTGCTACTTCTTCAGCTGTCAAATAATTTTAAAATTAATGTAATAAAATAATTTTTAAATTAATGTATTTTTCCCTAGATAGCATGTCTGTGGAATGTTCTCTTTGCATATAAAATCTTCAACATAATTATCAATCAGTAAATGGTCATCAGCAGCATTAAGATACTGAATAACTTTTAAAAATTCTTTTGTGTTTTCCTGCAAATATTGTACTAAAATAATTAGAAAGGCACATTTTACTGAACATTATTATTATTATTATTATTATTATTATTATTATGTCAGCATTTATGCTGAATTCAATTGCATGATACTGAATTAATGAATTAATACACTGAATCATTAGTATTTAGTTCCATCTTTTAATACCTGTGGGGTGTTATAACTGTAACTGAAAAAGTGAGCAGCCTCATATCTGGGGTTGTTGAATCCAGACACCGGCTCTGTCTATATAGAAAGCTATGACTTTTGGGGTGGCCACCCAAGGCAGTCAACAGTAGTTAAAAACAGGAGGGAAGCAGGGGAGAGGTAGGAAAAAATGACACAACCTTTAGTTTAATTCATAAAAGCATTCATTTAACTTCCAGTTTTCTGGTACATTTAAGCTGAGCTGCTAAATCACAGCAAAATGCAAAGTTGTTTACTTACTGCTACTTTAGTCTGAACTGGCTTAGTTAAACGGAGTTATGAACTTATCAAACTATCACTGTATAAATCTTTTTCTGTTGGTAGCTGGAATAGTTGAAATGCACATCTGAAATATGTTTAACAGTACCACAAATCCTAGGAGGAAAGCATTGTGCATAGTTTGATTTTTGTTTTTTGCTTGGTGGGATGTTGGCAGAGGGGACATTTTTTGCGTGAACAGCTTTTATGTTGAACTTTGATTTTTTGAACTTCTTTCATAGTCTTGCAACAAGTAGCTACAGAGTGGATCATTTTGCTTTTGTTTGAGATTTCTATTATGTGAAACTTTTGTCTGACAAACTGGTGGGAAAACCGGAATTTGTTAAACTGCTCTGTCTCTATTCATGGGTGTGGAGTCAGCCAGTCTGTGAAAGCTGTATATGTATCAAAGGGTTCTGGGAATAGTTTTGTGTTGCTCTACATCTATCTGTAAAGAGAAAACAACAAGTATCTCAGCTGTAAGTAGCCAATGAGATTTGTTTTCTCTTGATAGAATGAATATATCTAAGTCCATGTGTAAATTAAGATGAATCATGCAAAAAATTGATGCCATAAATATATAAATGCAGACATTCTTATAGATTCATAGCACATACATACGTACACATGCAATACAGTCACAGAATGATATATGGCAAAGTTAATTTTTCTGCTAAATTCTCCTGTAATATTTTTTCTTTATTTTTTTATGACAGATTTCAGTCATAAAATATTTCCTTTGTCCTGTGAGCTTTTAAACTACTTTAAAATAGCACTTGTCAAATTGATGTCTGAATAGAAAATGTAATTTCTTCTGTTAAAACAGAAGACAAGCTGAAGTTATGTCTGATTATGGGATAATTTTGAGGATTTTGTACATATGAAATTAGAACATATTTAGCATACAGAATTGGCGTTCTGTCCCCAGGGCAGGGGTATTCTACCCCCTTTTCAGGGGAAGTTTTTTGATGAGCTATGTGTTTCATCCCTTTACATCAAACCTGTTCTTAGAGAAAACTTTAAGCATGCTCTGCTGGTGCAGCTGAACCAGAAATAGCAAATAAGGCAAATAATATCCTGGACTCTGTTTTTGGTGTCTCCTATGCTTGTAATGACTTTGGAACTACACGGTTTTCGTAACAGGTTTATTGCAAGACCTTTTACTTGCCATTAGCCATCCATTCCAATCTTCTGAAAAATAGTCTCTTTGGCTAATGTTGCTTCAAGGGAAAAAATTATGTAGTTGGGCTACATGATCTGGGGATACAGGTTACCACCTATAATCTCAGTTCTCCATTTCTGCAATCTTCCTGAGCCCTGTTCTTGCTGGCCATCATGATAATCAGCTCCTTCTGACTGGGGATGAGCAATTATATTATGCCAGTTTCCAAATGCAAATTTTGTCCCCTTTGCTCCCCGAAGCGGAGGGAATGTTTGAAATCATTGTAGAGAACCATGAGAAAATAAACATCCCTAAACTGTAACTTGGATCAATCTGGTCATGTGAAATATGTGCCTCAACAGAATTATTCACCAGACTTAAGAAACAATTTCCACCAAAACCCGCAAATGACAATTTTTCCCTGATGTAGGGTTCTTTATTGCATTTTCCTCTTTCACTTGATTATTACCAGAGAAAATAATTTGTATTACCCTACTATGTGTTTCTCTGTGATCACTTTCTCTCTTTCTCTCTTGACAAGTTCAGTTTGGCATTACATTGGTTTTATATTGCTTTCATATTTATTTTACATACTATTTATAATAATTAAATAAAAATTAAAATCTATCTATATTCTTTTTTAAGTCTCATTCTATAAATACCATTTATAGTGGAATTAATTGCTGATATAAATACTGAACACATATAGAGCCTTAAGTAACATTATATTGCAAAAGTTAATGTCCATTTTCTCAAATCAGCCACTAACAAGGATATTTTTGAGTTTCCTCATCCCCTTCTTGCCACTACAGTTTTCAGTACCTTGTCACTCGTACTGTATTTGCTACTCAGAATGACAAGCCACAAGCAAACACAGCTACCTTTGAAGTTGCACTATGTGACCTCCTGAGGTACCTGCTGACCTGAGTTTCTGTCATTCTGTCACTGTATTTTCCCCCATCTCTCTGTTCCATTTTGACTCTGAAATGAAGTTTACTGATACAGACAATCAAAGAAATTATTAAAACATATACCACTCAAAATATTTAGGTATCTAGGGAATCAATTCAAGCAAACGGAATAAAATCTGTGGTTCAAAATTGAAAAACTACTTTTTGTGACTGATTTTGTGCTGTAAACTCACTGTGCTTGGTTTGATTATGTGTTAACGAATTCATTTTGGAGTAAAGTAGTGTCATCTTACATCTGGGATATTTGAACTCCCATAAAAGAAAGTTAGGTCTAGGCCACGCACTGCTGAAGTGTATGAATCTACCTGGGCTCATGAAGTTTGCGAACATGCTTGAAAGAATGCTTGCTTGAAATTGTATGAAAAGTATCTAGTGATGCTAGATTGTTTAAATAGATGTCAATAAGCTGACATTCTTATTTTTTGGTGTTTTTTGTTTATAAATGCTTACTGCATGTATATTTTTTATTTGTCATTATCGTGATTTAGCCAGTTAGGTCTGTGGACAGCCAAGATATGCAGTAGCACATCATGGGTTTTTCTGAGTTCTTTAAACTATTAAGATACTTTTATATTGCAGCTGCATGTGGCCTGCGCTAATGGATACAAGAATGTTGCATCTCTGATACTGGATCATGGGGCTGATCTCAATGTAGTGGATAATCAGTACTGGACACCTCTACATTTAGCTGCAAAGTATGGACAGGTAAAGCACAATTTTTTCACCTGCTTCTCTTTTCTTTGTGGTAGTCTTCTGTAGCAATAGCAAATACTTTCAAGTCAAGGAGACTATTCTGGTTTTAATGTGTAAAGCTTACACAATTCTGTACTATAGATGGCATCTCAAATGACAGATCATTTGAGAATAAACATTGTAAAGCTATCAACCCAATACAGCTCATTAAAATCAATCTAACATCAACAGCAGTTTTTCTCCAGCAAAAATTAAATTTGCACTGAAATTTGAAAGGGTGCCAAAATAAGCACTTTTTGCTGTTATTTTCTTATATTCTGGTGTCAAATTCTTATTTTTAGTGAACTTTTTTTGCTGTGTACATCTCTGAATGAGAGTCCAGGATCCACTTAACACAGTAGCTGCATTCAAAGTTTTACAGTCATTGAGTTGTGGAAGGGTGCCCTGGGTTTGGGATTTGGAGGCCATGCCTAAAAATGACTGGTAACTCTTAACATCCCACCTTTTCACTTTTCCTTCATCCTCATTCTCCCAGGACATGCTTGATGTGCCTTTGTATAGACCACTTCAGGAGAGCTACTCACAGATCCCACTGACCCCCCGTATGGCTCACAAATCACCACTTACCCACAGCTACCTTCCAAAAACCTCTCTGATTAGTCCTAGCTCAGCCTCCTGCATTACTGCACTTTCTCCTGTCAGGTCTCTGCTGCAGCTCCTGGAAAACTCATCCCTTCATATCCTTGTCTTCCACCAGGAGGGGCTCCTCTGTCATGTACACAAGACCAAGCTTCCCAGTCTTCCTCTGACTACAAATTCACAGAATCACAAAATCACAGAATGGTAGGGGTTGGAAGGGACCTCTGGAGATCATCTAGTCCAACCCCCCTGCTAAAACAGGTTCACCTGCAACAGGTTGGACACGAATGCATCCAGGCGGGTTTTGAATATCTCCGGAGAAGGAGACCCCACCACCTTTCTGGGTAGACTGTGCCAGTGGTCTGCCACCCTCAAAGTATAGAAGTTTTTCCTTATGTTCAGATGGAATTTCCTGTGTTCCACTTTGTGCCCATTGCCTCTTGTCCTATTGCTGGGCACCACTGAAAAGAGTCTGGCCCCATCCTCTTGACACCTACCCTTTAGATATTTATAAGCATTGATGAGATCCACTTTCAGTCTTCTCCAGGCTAAACAGACCCAGGTCTCTCAGCCTTTCCTCAAAAGAGAGATGCTCCAGTCCCTTGATCATCTTTGTAGCCCTTCGCTGGGCTCTCTCCAGTAGTTCCTTGTCTTTCTTGAACTGGGGACCCCAGAACCGGACACAGTACTCCAGATATGGCCTCACCAGGGCAGAGTAGAGGGGGAGGATGACTTCCCTTGACCTGCTGGCCACTTTCTTTTTAATGCACCCCAGGATACCATTGGGTCTCCTGGCTACAAGAGCACATTGCTGGCTCATGGTCAACTTGTCAACTATCAGGACAACCCTTAACCTGTACTGGTGCATGGAGTTATTCCTCCCTAGGTGCAGGACCCTTCTTTGTTAGCACAAGGTCCAGCAGCGCCACCACTCCTTGTTGGCTCCTCCACTGCCACCTATGTCAAAAAGTTATAATCAGTGCTCTGCAGAAACCTCCTGGGCTGTGCGGACCTGGCTGTGTTGCCTTCCCAGCAAGTATCAGGGTGGTTGAAGTCCTCCAAGAGTGCGAGGGCCTGTGATTATGAGGCTATTTCCAGCTGCCTGTAGAAGGCCTCATCGACTTCCTCTTCCTGATCTGGTCGACTGTAGTAAACACCCACAACAGTGTCACTCATAGAATCATAGAATCGTCTAGGTTGGAAGGGACCTTTAAGATTACCAAGTCCAACCATCAACCTAACACTGCCAAAACCACCACTAAAACATGTCCCTAAGCACCACATCTACCATGTTAGCCTGCCCCTTAATTCTTACCCATAAGCTCTCAACACATCCATTGCTTTCTTCTGTTCAGATTTCTGCTGATGGCAGGGATATCCTTCCTGACACTGGATGTAGATGTACTGAGTTAGTCAGAAAATGCTATGCGTTGTAGCTGCCAAGCCATTCCCCTGTTTCTTCTGTACTTTGCCATCTTGTAGTGCCTATTTCTATCACCATCAACCATGCTTTTAAACATAACTTGGAATGACAAAAAGTTGTTGATCCTAAACAGGACTCTGTTTTGTTTTCTTTTTTAATTTTCTAATACATACAAATAAAAATACTCGTGGACTTCTGCTGGACTATGAACTCCATAGTTAGATAATCTCAATTCTGTTTCTGATCTCAGTGGAGACAATTCCATTCATTTAGCTGAATCTCTAGCCAATGATTGAGGAGAACTAGCATTTTTGTTCATGTCTGTTTCTGGTATCTCAATTGTTTTTTGTTGTTCGTGGGAGTAAACCTGTGAATTAAAAGATGAAGGTGCTGAGATACAAGGGATGGGATGCAGCTGATTTTACTGTACCCTTAGTAATATGAATATGAAGCCAAATCTACCTTTTTTGATGGGGTTCTCTTTTTTCTTCTTTTTTCTTTTTTGGAGTCTTTCACTGCAGGTGATCCACGTTAAGATGCAAGGAGCAGATTCTAAACATACCAAAATGTCTAATGAAAAGCAAAAAAGACATGAATATAGGTAGACAGATGTAATTCAAGTACTTATGCATATATATAATAATTCACCTGTCAGACTGTCTTCTTTAGAAAACTGCCATGTATAAAATATATTTTTAGGTTTGCAAAACCATTTAAGGATAAAATTCAGTACTTATGTTAAATATTGATTCATGTCTTGTTGCTTATTAAAATGACATACATGTATTTTCTTATTGCACGTGTTCTCATTTTCATTGAATAAATGGATTCCAACCTCTTTTTGGACTTCAGAAAATAAATAATACACTTTATTGTAAGAAGATAGTAAAAATGTAGCAAAAATAATACTAAAAATAAATGTGCTTGAGACTAGTTAGTTCTGTTGGGATATAGATTTCTCCTATTGAGATAACTTATATCTGCTGTTTTACAGGTATGAAAGATCAGCATATTTTCATAATAGATTAAGTCATTGGTTTATATATGTATGGCCTGAAGTGTACCCTCAGCAATTTCTGGAAAGTTAAATTTACAGAGAAAATTTTGCTGCAAAAATATACTGAACTGAAGTTTTGTTAGCATGTGAAACATCAGTGACATTTTGCAAGTACTGTAGTTTTATTTTTCTTGTCCCATTTTTTCCTGTGCTGTTTGGTAGTTGTACCGCCCTCATTGATCCCTCTGGATCCTGCTGTGATTCTGCAGGCAGGCACCTCCTCACTTTAGCCATGTTCAGGCTTCAGTAGGGCAAGAAAACTCCTATTCAGAAGTAGTGTGATTGCAGTGATGTAATCTTGAGCTCGAGCTATTATTTCCTAAGTTTCAGGATGGCTTGCAAGTTTAGGCATTAACGTCGTTGCACAATGGCTGTAAGTGTCTTCTAGCGTGAAGCCTAAACACTGGTTGTTGAGGTTATTAAAAAAGGACTTGGAAGGCTTAACTTGAAAGGACTGAGGAAGAACTTTTCTTTGGTTATATATGTGTAACGTATATGTTTGCAACACTCACCCTGAATGACTTGAAATAATATTTTCGTCATGGTTAGGTATTTTTCTTTTTGAAACAGACCCATACATGTAAAGTTTGTAACTGAAAGTGACTAACGGAGAAAAATGTCTTCCTTTTGAAGTGTTCTAAGAGCTCAGATTGCTATTTTGTGAGATGATCTTTTTTGCTGGCTCTTTTGGTGAACTATGTCTCCCTTTATGTCCCAGCTGGCGATGGCAGTGAATCTTACTACTCAAGAGTTTTCAATGAGAAGCCAGGGACCAGTTGTGTTACTCACTGTGCAAGCATTATGAGTACATGTGGAGGAAGACAAATGAAGTAACATTACACTCTTCCTCACTAGAATTAACAAAATGCAGAGCAAATGTCTTCCCTTTGTAGTGTTAATGAATAATATAATTTGGAGATACCTTATTATCATTGTAGATAATTTGCCATCCTTATTTAGGAGATAAATATGGCTTTCATATGGATTCTGTTCTCAAGAAACAAATAAATACCTTTATAAGAGGGATTTATTAGATATCAGGGGAAACATTTCATCCAGTAGCTAAGCCATCAGGATGTTTTTAAAATTTCCTTTCTTATGATGATAATTTTGAAATATCTTTTAGCCTTAGTATGAATTCATATGCATATTATATTTACAATTTTGTTTTGAGTAATTAATTATAGACAAATACAGGCATTGTTACTGTTTTGGGGAAAAATTAGTGTGGGAGAATGGGAATAATCTTAATCAAGACATGATTTGGATAGTCTGTTTAAACTAAAATATATTTATTAGGAAATAGTTACTTTTTAGCCCAAAATAGTAATTTTTCCTTAGAAAGTCATTAATATATATTCTGGACTCCATCCCCTACGGTTTCACCCGCTTGTAACACATATCTATGGTAGTTTTTTTAAAAAAAGTCTCACTTAAAAAACTCACTGTAGTGATAAATCTGTATGTTCTAGTAGAAGACTGTAAAAGAATCTACTTGGTTTTAGTTTGATGTTCTTTTCAATTCTTGAGAGGTTTTCTTTCCTTTCAGGAATGTATCTGAACAGAAAAATAGCTTTTTCTTGTCTTGTACCTTGTCTAATAAGCAATGATTCTTTAATGACTGGTCACAGAAGTTTCAAAAAACCTGTTCTAAACCACTGATGTTTAGTAGTTCACTAGCACTGCTGCAGCAAGACCTGCAGCCAAACCACATCCAATATATAATTAGTATTATATTCCATGAGTTATAAGGACTGGTAGTTTTTCCTGTTTATAAATTATCTACAAAATTCTTAATAATTCAGATATATTTTTCATTTGGATAAGCTGCTTACCTTAATAAAATGCCGTTGGATTAGTTATACAATTTACATGTTTAGTTTTTGAACTATTTTATGTTGTAGACCTTACATATATACAATTTGCATATTACTTTATGAAAAAATTTCAGTAGTGATATTGTTTTGAATAAATTGTTACATTGTTTTAGAGTGACATCCAGACTCAGTTGAGGGACATGAGCTCTATACATATACAGTTTTATGTTTGCAAACAAAAAATGAAAATTAATACAAAATAAATAAAAAAAAAACATATTTGGCTATTTGTAAGGCCATAACTAAAATAGAGATGGCACTAATTTACTTTACATGGAAAAAAGAGAAGAATCCACTGAAGTTTAATATTTCTAGTGAGAAAATTTAATTTGCATTTGTACAGGAGGAAACTTGTAAAGTATAAAGGTGCTGCAAGCTTCCTGTTACAATTCTCAAGTTGTAAATTAATACACAATGTAAGTGGATTGCAAAAAGCTTATTGCTCAAATTTTCACAGTAAGTTATATGAGAAATTATTGGAGCAAAGATATATTATCCTGAGTGAGCTAAGCATGTGAAAGACATCACACTCACACCTTATAATCAAAACCTGGCTTGCGGAGACACCTCAGTAATGGCAAACCCAGTTTTATTTAGGATGGGATTCTTAAGTACAAAGTCAAAGCTTTGTCTTGTCTAATGTGAGAATCACCTCTAGAGTGCAATTCACACAAATCCAGGAGGTGCATTTAAAGTAGGTGGGATAAGTCATTACTTAGAGGTCTGACCCTCCCTGATTATAGAGGTCAGGGGCAACTAGCATATGTTAGAAGTCTAACTTGAACATTTTAAAATTTTACAGGAGGAATCCAGACCAAAGTGCAGGGCAAAGGGGCCAAAGGATGTGTCAGCTGCCCACTGGATGTGCTGAGTGTCCCCAGTCATCATGAAGGGCGCATGGAGTTGATGCCTTACTTACTCTTAGACAGTGTAAAGCTTCACAGAAAGAATCCTACAGAGGGATTAGAGTTAAATACTTTCAATAATACCTATCTTATCAAAAGCAAAACATAGCAGTAAGTTGTTGCATTGTTTCCAAAGAGGGAAACTCTTCCACTAAGAGTGTTAAGTGCCAGTATGTATTATCTGATGTTAAAAAAGATAATCTGTACCTGTCTTTACATATATTTGTAAAGAAAATCAGTCTCACGGATAGATTTACCATGTAAAATTTGCTAGAAAGGTATTAGTCCAAATATTGAAAGAAAGCTTGGGTGAATGATAAATTAATTGTCCTATTAGTGCCAGACTGTGTAGATCCAGAGTAGAACATCTTTGTTGCATAGGAGTACAGGTTATTACTAGTGAGTTTGAGAGTTATGTATAGGATGTGGCTACTGAGTACAGAATAAGGCAATGGAGGCTACTGCCTAAAGGTCAGTCTGTCTGTAAGATGAGGCTCTGCTTCGCAGGAACAGATTAGGTTACCAGTGAATGCAATAGATTATTAACTGAAATACTACCAGCTGAAAACATTAAAAAATAATTGTAATAGCATTAAAAAATAGGCATATTCTGAAGGAAGGTTATTCTGAATTTCTAGGACTATTGTCATTTTCACCCCTGTAACTACTAGGGCTAAAAGCAAGTTTTTATTTTCAACAGACATTGAGATTCTAACATTATAACAAATGGATATAATTGAGATATTAAGGTCAGAGTTGCTTACCTTAATAATTTTACCATAATAAAATGATGGAATATAATAACCTCTTTGACACACATGCAAATCTGCATCAGTGGCACAAAAAACTGTTCAAAATAAGATTATGAGGGCAGCAAAACAAGCCTCAAGAAATTAGAATATGCCAGGGTTGCCCACATAAATTTAACAGTGCCTTTTGGGCATATACATTATTAATACTGTTAACGATGGCAGTTTGAACTCTCTTGTCTCATTCACATACAGCACGGGGAGTGCTGATATATATGTGTCTGCTGCCTGTGCACACCAGAGTGGGGCACACATCGCCACTTAGGGGTACCGCACCGCCCGTGCTGGCACTGATACCAACTGCGGAAGGGCAACTTGTATTTCTCAGGCTGGCCCCTTAATTTGAATTTAGCACAGCAATCACTTTGTGAACAGCTCGTAATCTGGCACTGGTAGTGCTGTCCCCTTTGGACATCTTCCAGGCTGCTGTGATCAGGAGAGCCCACACTCGCCCTCCCCGTGGTGGGAATAGGCTGTAGCTTTGCCGTTTGCCTTGGGTACTTTGGCACAGTTCCCAGGCACAAGCTGTTTCTTTGTTGTTTATCACAGAAATGTCACCTTTCAAACCAGCATGCAGGTCAGAGCTGACTCCCCAGTAGCTTAAACACTACCTCTCCCCAAATTTCATCCTTGGGGGATGCTGCCTATGTCTAAACTGTTAAATTGCTAAATAAAAGAAAGCTAGGGATTAAGCCGAGCAATAGCCTGGCTCACATTCATATTGTTTGGAGCTAGTTTCCTCTATCGGAGATTAGTCTTGTTTGTAGAGAGCTGGTTGGAGTGGTCCAGAGTAGAGTCAGGGACAGAGCTAACAGTTAAGCAGCGTGGATTATAAGGGATACTTAAGCTTGCTCCATTGCACTCTCTTAGTGAGACAGATTTAGCCTCTGGCTTTGAGGTTTAACAGTTTCATGATGTCGTAAAAAAAAAAGGATAACAGAATCATTGACTGTACCTCTCCAAAAATAACTCCTGCACTAGCAAGGATTTCTTCCCATCAATAAACTGGAAATATCTCAGATAAATAAAAGTTTTTTAGAGAGCTCAGATGCCTACCTCATGTTTCTTAGCATGTTAAATACATCCTGTGCCACTTTCAAAATTTGTGTGTGAAATTGCCATTCTGTATGTATATTTTCCCTTAGCACACATTCGGTTGGCTTGGTTGCCCAGACTGAATCATACACCTCTGTCTAGTTAGTTCATCCAAACACAACGTTTCTTTCAGAGCATAGAAGGCATTCTGCGCTTCTTGCTGAAGTCTGAGAGAACACACCTTCTTACTATGTGATCTAATTTGCTCATTGTTACCAAAACACATAAGTCATTTGACTCAACCATGAACTGTAGTTTCAATTTCTTTTCTTTAAGTGCATGTTGAACTTGAAATAGAAAAAAATCCACATCCATCATTAGAATATGCTCCAATGTAGATGGCATATCTGAACTCATTGTAGGAAATTATATTTAAGCTCATTCAAGTTTGGTCATTGCCATAGCAGTTCCTTTGAATGCAGTTTATGGACTTCTGCAAACACATTCCACAAATGTTTTCAATGAGAAGAGCCTAAAGAAGGGGGTACTTGTTCAGTATTTAAAAAAGAATAGAGTATAGTTGCTCCGGGAATACATATTTTCCCTGTCAAGCAGTTGGAATCTTTCATTTATGGTCAGAAAATCCTCTAGAGAATGTTTTATCCAGACATATCTCACCCTCTTTTCTTTAGACTTTTTGTTCATCTTTGGCATGTGTGATTGTACTCAGGTAGAAGAGCACCATTTCCCTTCAGATCAAATTACACTCATTTTCCTCAAGCAGAGAGACCACTTTGGGATTTCTGCCTGTGATATCTTTCTTTCACTCTCAATATATTCAGAAGGTTTTTATAAATGATTCAAATGCTAATCATGGGTACAGAACACTAAGGGAAGAAAAGCTAGATTCACACAATACCAAATGATAAGAAAATAGATTTACAAGTTTGAGCTTCATATACAGACTAGGGACAACCTCAATTTACAAAATTACTATAAAATGCTCAGTGTTTAAATGTATGTTTTTAAAGCTGAGATGTGCACAGAGTACAGTATATACTTATTTGGTTATTGCAGGATCTCAGTGATCAATGTAAATTTCATTTTCCTTGAAATACCAGCTATAGTACCTTTATCTCATATACAAGAGGCATATATGAAAAAGAAGCCTAATAAGACTGTTCAGGTACAAACTTTGAGAAGTGCCAGATTTACGATTCTCTCTGTAGTATTAATATATAACTTGTAGGAACATAACTTATAAGCATCTTTAATCACATGATCACATAGTATTTTTCCCCTATTTATTTTAATTTTTTTCTCTGTCTAATTTCCTGGTGGATTGAAAAACAGAAATGTAGGTTTGTAGAATCATATAATGGTTTAGGTTGGAAAGGACCTTGAAGATCATCGAGTTCCAACCCCCCTGCCATAGGCAGGGACACCTCCCACTAGACCAGGTTGCCCAAGGCCATGTCCAGCCTGGCCTTGAACACCTCCAGGGATGGGCCTCAACAACCTCTCTGGGCAACCTGTTCCAGTGCCTTACCACCCTCAAAGTGAAAAACTTCTTCCTAATGTTTAATCTAAATCTACCTTCTTCCAGTTTCAAGCCATTCCCCCTCGTCCTATCACTACATGCCCTAGTAAAAAGTCCTTCCCCAGCTCTCCTGTAGGCCCCCTTTAGGTACTGGAAGGCTGCAACAAGATCTCCCCGGAGCCTTCTCTTCTCCAGGGTTATCAGTCTTGAAGTAGTCTTCTGAAGGTTTTTCTTCAGCTGTAGAAAAGCTTTTAGGTAACCTTTGTCACTTGCTTAGATAGCTGAAAACAGTATTAGGTTGTCCTTCTTTACTTGAACTATTCCAGAGGTTTAAAAGGCATACTCTTAGGCCATATTGGTTAAACATGCTGACTGCAGAAAGGTAGTGGGGACGCTTGGGGATCCTGGGTTCCATTCCAAGCTCTGTGTATGTATGAACAGACACAATCTTTACAGTTCATTCCTCCCACACGTAACCTTATTTGTCCCATTGCCTCCAGTCTGTTCCATTCTTGTCTTTATTCTGTTGCTTTATTGTCCCATTCATTTGCCTGGCTTCATGTCCTCCCCATACACATTTTATCCCAATCCTAATTTCCTTGCACAGCCACTTTCTGCCCCTCCTCCTCTTCCTGGTTCTCTTCCAAGCTTTCTCTTTTCTCTTCTTTGGCTTCATGCCAACCTTCCTGCCCTTCTGTTATACTTATCCCTTTTTCCCACTTGCTCACAGTCCCAATCTTCCTTGTCTGATCTTAGTGTTTTTCCTCTCCATGTCACTTTCTTCTTTCATTTTCTACTTAGTCTGTCTCTACCTACATCCTGGCTCCTTGCCACGTCTCTCTTCTTCCCTTTCACTTCATTTATTTCATGCTGTTAGTTCCAAAGCCCCGCATTTCATCCATGCTCTGTTCTATTTTTTCCCCTTCACTCTTTCTACCCTGCTGCTAGTCTCATTCCCGCAACCTACTTTTTCTAATCTGTTCCACTTTGCTGACCACAGGTGGTTATGGTCCCCTTTTTTCTGCAGTCAAATAGAAAAAATATCTTCCTCATCTATATTGTATTAAGAAGGGAGATCTGTAATGAGTTTCAGACATCATTTCCTGTGTCTAGAGCAGTACTGTGGATGAGATTTGCAATGGCAGAGAAAATGCTATTTAGCTTCTGAATGATACTGCTCTTATTTTGGGGTTTACATATGAGACTTTGGCTTTACGGGAGACTCAGTCTTGGGGAACAAATATATGATCTTCAGAACTCAATTCACAGTAACTCTAATAGTTTAATAGTTACCTTACTTCCAAATGTTGGGAGTCTCTGTCTTGGGATTTGCTTTTGTTTGTTTCACTCCCCAGTAGCTTAAGTGAATACAGGTCCCTAACCTGCACTTTGCATCTTAATGTCCCTGATGTTTAGTGAAGTGCTGATTATCACCCCATTCCATTAAGTACATGTCTCCAGTGTTATGCTAAGCAGTTTTTTACTTGATGACTTATCTGATCTTATTTATTCCATGTGCTGAATATATGGCTAGCATGAAGTTACAGCACTTCTATGACAGAATCTTAGTAATGATAATAATAATAGTAGTAACAAAACTTGAAACTACTTCCCTGATTTACATGTTCTTATTGCAAATCTTTTAAACATCCAAGTGGATGTTTAAAAAGAGCCACTGCTACTGGTTAGGCTAACATTTAGGCCTACAATGGACCATACTAAAAAAAGCGGGCTCTTTGACTTATCCATTATAATCTAAAAACTGTCTTGTAAGCATCTGGTGGCTATGATTTTTTCAAAGGTTTGAAACTTGGCTAAGTTTTGACAATTTTCCAAACAGACATAGGAGTAGTCTCAGCCCACAGAATTCATCTTCTGCCAGATACAGTCTTCACATCAGACAAATATTGGAGCTCACAAGGGTCGAGCAATATATTTTCCCACACTCTGCTCCCAAAAGTGCTTCATTTTTGGTTGATTTATTTTTCTGCCTATTTAAAAAAAAAAAATAAAAATCATAAGCACTCACAGGCAGCAATCCTAGCAAACTACCTAACAAAAATCACAGTGAAGGAAACATGCATTTTTCCAACCCAGTGAAGTATTGCCTTATGAGCAATTGAAAACTGGATCTTGTGAGTACAGATGTAGCCCATCATACTCACTGGTGAAGACTGCTGATAATAACGGTGTAACCAGTGGTATTTCATGTGTTCTGCCTAGGGTTTTGTTGCGTTTAGTGAATAAACACTTTAGATATTAAAATAATACTTGAGGATTTCACTATGTTTCACGCTATAGTGGTCCAAAATAGTACTGATTTTGATCTAACATTGTTGATGCACTAGTTTCCTATTATGTGGCTTTGTTTCACTGTGGGTGAGAGCATGCTGGGGACCATATCCAGAGAAAATGGAGTGGGAAGCTGAGAAGTGACAGCAGGTGGAAGAAAATTGCAGGAAGAGAGTGGGGAGGCCTTAGTCAAAAAGAACCGAGGAATGGATGTCAAGAAGGAAAAGAAAAAAAGGATTGTCCCAAAAAAGGCATAAGAGCACCAATAAAAGGGTAGAAAAAAACAAGTTGGGGTGATACATGTAAGGAGCTGGAAGTCTCAGATACAGGAAATAGAGAAAAAAGGGCCTGAGGAATAAGAAATGTTGGAGGTGTGTGAATAAGAGATGGATGGTGAACCAGGTCACTAAGGATGGTAGGAAATGTGCAACTTTGAAACAGAAAGAGAGGAGTGGAGAGATATGTTGGTTTTGACAGGGAAGAAAAGTGAAGGACCGAAGGATTTTGCTGCTGGGAGTATGTGCAAATTGGATGATGCATATTCATTGCTGTCCAGAGTAGCACATCAGGGCATTTGCATAAAACCTCCAGCTTTCTGAATTTACAACTTAGGCAGGTATCTCTCCGATGGTAAAGAAAAGGGAATAAATGATCTGAGGTAGTGGCACTGGGACTTGGCTAATAATTCAAGAGTTCAAAGCTCAGCCAGAGCCAGCAGCTTATCCTTTGCAGTTGCTGGCACAGATCTGGTGTCCAGTGCATTGCTTTGGAGGAAAATACCTGACCATACAGGAGAGGAAGACACTTTTCAGGAGTACTGATTCTGCTCCCCAGCTAATTTACTAGCAGTAAAACTAACATGGCTTGAGAGCAGTTTGGAGCTGCCTTTGCAGCCTCAAGTGCGTAGGGAGATTCTTGAGGAATCTCTATCACTCCTTTATGTCCCGTATTTCCTACCCTGTCACTGCAGTTACTTATCTCTGGCAACAGGCCTCACAGTCTGTCATCTGGCCAACACTGGTGTTCCTAAGCCTGTGGTATATGATACTGAGCATTGGGCTTTCTCTGCTAACATTTAATGTGTGGTAAAATTTGGCCCATTTTTTGGCCAGGCAAAATTGTATTTGAAGGGTTTATAATGTGCCTATTGCCATAAATTTATTTATGCTGCCTTTTTTTTCCCTTACAGCTTTTTATTTTCAGTGTTGCACTTTATGTTTCATTAGGTTTAAAGAACTGTTCTACTCCAGTGCTCCCATGTCCAGTCAGTGTTTTGTCTGTTCCTCTGTGCATGTTTTTCTAGCTCCTTAGATCATAAGTGTCGCTCCCATTAATGTGAATTGTACTTCATTTCTTTGTAATATTTCCTCTGAGGACTAACACTCAGGTTCACTGTAGGGAGGCTGCTTTTTTTTGGGGGGGTGAGGGGGGAGGAAACCCATAGCTCTTTTAGTGTAACTGTGATGGTCTGCCTGCACATCTGATTGTGAATTCTGTCTTGATTGATTCTGATGGAGAATAAATGATCTTTTTTGTAAAAGCTGTAGGTGACCTTTTCCACATTACACAGAATCACAGAATGTTTGAGGTTGGAAGGGACTTCTGGAGGTCATCTAGTCCAGCTCCCCTAGTCAAGCAGGGCCACCTACAGCAGGCTGCCCAGGACCACGACCAAACAGCTTTTGAATGTCTCCAAGGATGGAGACTCCAAAACCTCACTGGGCAATCTGTGCCAGTGCTCGGTCACCCTCTCAGTATAAAACTGTTTCCTGATGTTCACACAGAACATCTTGTGTTTCAGTTTGTGCCTGTTGCCTCTGGTCCTGTTACTGGAGACCAATGAAAAGAGCTTGGCTCTGTCTTCTTTGCACCCTCCCTTCAGGTATATACACACATGGATGAGATTCCCCCAAGCCTTCTCTTCTCCAGGTTGAAGAGTCACAGCTCTCTCAGCCTTTCCTCACATGCGAGGTGCTCCAGTCCCTTAATTATCTTAGTGGCCTTTTGCTGGACTCTCTCCAATGTATTCATGTCTCTCTTGTACTGAGGAGCCCAGAACTGGGAATGGTGCACCAGGTGTGGCTTCACCAGCGTTTAGATGGGAAGGATCTCCTCTCTTGACCTGCTGTCATCTCTCCTCCTAATGTATCTCAGGATACCGTTGACCTTCTTTGTGGCCAAAGCACATTTCTGGCTCATGTTCAACTTGAGGTCTACCAGAACCCCCAGGTTCTTTACTGCAAAGCTCCTTTCCATCTAGGCAGTCCCCAGCATGTCCTAGTGCCTGGAGTTGTTCCTCCCCAGGTGCAGGACTTTGCACTTCTTGTTGAACATCATGAGGTTCCTGTCAGCCCATTTCTCCAGCCTATCACGGTCCCTTTGTGAGGCAGCACAACCCTCTGGCATATCAGCCACTCCTCCCACTTTGGTGTCATCATCCAGATCATTAATGAAGATGTTGAACAGGGTTGGATCCAATACTGATCCCTACCATACACTGCTAGTTACCAACCTCCATCTACACTTACCACTGATTACCATCCTCTGGGCCTAGCCGTTGAGCTGTTCTTCAATCCACCTGAATGGTGGAATGGCAGCACCTTACCTGTTTTTCTGTTTGGCAAGTATCACATCAAAACAGGCTGTGAATGGAAGTTTACAATGTAGTTTTGCAGATATTTTAAGGCTTCCTCACTAGTGTAAGGTACAGCCTAGCAAAAGCGCAGAAATAGGTATTTGAAAATGTATCACAGATCTATGTGAAGTGGGATCCGGAATCTGAATGCTGAATAAGTGGGAATTGGTAAAGCATGAAGGGTCTCTGAAGGCCTTTGAAAATGAGGGCAAGCAGCTTCTGGTTTGGTGAAAAAGCTTCTGGCGTTTTCATTTGTACGAATTGGCAAAGGCAACACTGGAAAATAAGAATCAAAATATATACTGTTGTTTTATTCTTAGGGTCTACAGTATATCATTGCAATTTCTCTTAAAATAGTCATATCTACTTTGTAACTCTGCATTGAAATACCTTTGGATAATGGTAATTTCCTGTAATTATTCTACAAATATTTCTACTGTTAGGCTCAGTTCTGAAGATCTGGCAATTAGATCTTAAAATACTCCTTCTAAAACATAAGTGAATGAGGTTAAAACTAACACAGGCAGGTTTGAGTATCCAAAAGCAGGTAATTGAAATTAGTAGTGTCCTGAATATCTAAGTCTTGGTGATGCACATCAAGGATTTCCAGGAGGAGTTATTTCTTTGGCAGCAGGAAGCATTGACATTGCAGCATGGAAGGGACTTCTTGCGGCATAAATCCAGAACTTTAGTAACCCAAAAAGCTACATTTTATTACTAAACTGAAAGTGCATTTAAAACCCCCCTTCCTTGGATAGAACCACTACTGCTTTTCAGAATGGCTGTTAACGAGATTATGCAGCTGCTGCTGATTTAGTCAGCTCAATGACTAAGCATGCTCCATATTTTCATAATGAAAATACACAGATATATGTGTTGAGGGTTCTTAGTTGAAATCAGGGCTAATCGGATTTGGAAATAAACCTGTTATAGCTTCCTCCCTGCTTCCACAGTTTGCTGACTTTTTTTTCCTCTTACTGCCAGAATGGAAAACCAGCATTAGAAAGCTGACGAGAGCAAGATCTTTTTATTTTTATAGAAATTTGCAACAAGATTTTCCTGTTTTTCTGTGATTAGAAGTTTGGGATTTTTTTTGCATTTAGCTGATTCCTCCTTATCATGGTATTTTGTAGTGAGTTGTTCCTGTATACTGAATCCATATAGAATTTTATTATTTTTATTGCGCTGATTTCCTTCCCTTTTAGCATTTATTTATTTATTGCTCGTTTTTATGCCAAATTGCTTTCTTTCCCTTAGCTGCCTTCCAATTCAGGTCTCATTTATCTGTAGCTCTCTTCTGCTCTGAAGAATCCTTTCTTTTCTGCACAGCTTATTTTCCCCTGTGCTCTTCCTGGCCTCCCCTGTTGGTTAAATTTACATTGTAAATTCTGTTTGGTTTAGCATATATCCAAAAGTGCAAACAGTTCTCTCATTTACTTGAGCTCTATATTTTTTGCTCCTTGTGCAGTTTCTTACTCCTTTCCGACCAACCAATTTATCAGGGTAGACATACTACAGCCTTTGATGGAGAACTATCTCTAGAGACTTCGGTGCAGCAATAGAAGAACTCGCGAAAAACAGTTGCTTGCAGCATTCTTGCAGGAATTGAAAAATATGTTTTAGACTTTTTCATTATATGATACTCTACCCTACTCTACTGTACTATAATTGCTACCATTACTAATACCTTAAATGGATTTAGTAAACATAAGATAAATGTGCCAATTTCTACTACTGGCAGAGAACAGAATTACTTCCATGATGGCTGTGAGGGAGATCCCGTTGGCAGTGATGGTACTCAGTTGTTGAATTAGTCAGGCGTAAAGAAATATTTGTGATCTAAGTCATGACAGGTGGTGATGGAGGGTTAGCTTTTTTCCATACTGATTTCTTTGCACGTGTAAGGATGAAGGGAGACTTTGGGGGTGGAATTATGATGAGGGTACACTAAAATCGTACGAGAGCTATATTTTATTCTGCCTTTTGTATTTTCTATCAATGTGTGTAGTATCTGCAGAAGGTGGTATTTTGGAGGTGTTGCTTATGGTTTATCATAGGATTTCAGCTGGTGCAGGAAAGCATGAATAAACTGACAGGTATACTGCTTCTGTCATACTTCTGCCATTTCAAACACCTCTGTTTTGCTCATTTTAGACCAACCTTGTGAAGCTGCTTTTGATGCACTGGGCAAATCCCAATCTTCTTAACTGCAATAATGAAAAGCCTTCAGGTAGGTGAAAATTCATGTATATTATGTGTGTAGTAGTTACTATGACACTGTTTTCTTTCCTTTTTGCTTTCTTAGTTATACTAAAATACAGAGGCGATCGGTGACAGCCAACATGGCTTCACTAAGGGTAAATTGTGCCTGACAATTGTAGTGGCTTTCTGTGATGAGATTACAGTGTCGGTGGATAAGGGAAGAGCAACTAATGTCATGTACCTGGACTTGTGCAAAATGTTTGATGCTGTCCTGCATGACATCCTTGTCTCTAAACTGGAGAGACACGGGTTTGATGGGTGGACCACTCGGTGGATAAGGAAATGGCTGGACGGTCACACTCAAAAGGTTGTGATCAATGGCTCAATGTCTAAGTAGCAACCAATGACAAGTGGCATTCCTCAGGAGTCGGTATTGGGACTGGGACTGTTTAACACCTTAGTTGGCGACATGGATGCTGGGATTGAGTGCACCCTCAGCAAGTTTGTTGGTGACACCAAGCTGTGTGGTGCAGTCGACATGCTGGAGGGAAGGGATGCCATGCAGAGGGACCTGGACAGGCTTGAGATGTGGGCCTGTGCAAACCTCATGAAGTT
>VUYV01000180.1:1396735-1510282 GCA_008711295.1 Anarhynchus alexandrinus | reverse complement strand
CCACCACCCACCCACTTCTAAACCATGTCCCTAAGCACCTCATCTACCCTTTTCTTAAACACCTCCAGGGATGGTGAATCCACCACCTCTCTGGGCAGCCTATTCCAATGTTTAACATGCTAGTTTGTATTTTTATAAAAGGCTATGGACCAAACTGAGATCATCTAACAATACATCTAGCTAACCACATTTAATATGTGTTTAACAGAGATGAGTTAACTATATTTCTGGTGTGCAAACACAACTGATTTCAGCATTTCTGTATGTGCAAGACATAAATATAGTTTGTAGAAACAGAAAAGGTTTGAAAAGGATTTCATTACATGTTTTCATTGCAATAGAGTTGAAAACAGTTGTGTTGCTTGTCCTGAAGTCTTATGAATTATTGAATAACACTTCAGTTTACTACACAGTGAGAATGGTTTTGAGATTCTGCAACTGACAACTCAATTCCATACTGAATTTGCTTTGCCTTCCTTTTCTCAGTAATTTCAAGTATTATTTTATGATCAGCGTCTGAGCAATTATTTTAATTTTATCTGTCTGGATGCTTAATCTTAATCCTAATCTGATCTAGAGATTTGAACTGAAAAGAGCTTTTCTTCACTGTTTTCTTTGTCTGATATCTTTGTGTTCCAATGTCTTAGATGTTGCAGCTTCTGAGTTTATTGAGGAAATGCTTCTGAAGGCTGAAATTGTTTGGGAGGAAAAATTGAAAGACCCTTTAACTGTTTCTACTTTATCTCAAGAAGAGCCATATGAAGAGATCATCCATGATCTGCCCAGAATTTCCAACAAACTGTAAGTGTTTCTGTTGTTAAGAGTGATGTGCTGAGGCCAGGTTACCATTTGAACTGTATTTTTCAATCTGTGTATCCTGTCTGTGTGGCATTGGAGACATTCAAAACCCATCTGGACATGGACCTGGGCAACGGGTCTATGTGTCCCTGCTTGAGCAGGGGGTTTGGACAAGATGCCCTCTAGAGGTCCCTTCCAACCTCAACCATTCCGTGATTCCGTGTGATTTGATGGGTCAAGTAACTCATTTTGGAAATCTGCTGAATCGTCTTTTGTATTTGCATCTCTCATCTCTTTTTGTCAACCTTAATTCTATAAATAGAGACTGCAAGTAATAATATACATTTTTATAATTACCAGTAAAATTATCTGACGTTGCTGTAACAGAATTATTAGAGGTTAAACTGTAGACCCAAACATCCTTTTATTAAGGTAGATGGGAACAATGTAGTAAAACTACCATTGCTTATGAGAAAAGCAGGGACAAGTCCTGAAAGTAAAAATATGTGCAGTCACAGATAAAATGATAACAGCAGTTACAAATTTGTAGTTAGATTTATACTGCTTTAAAAGGAAAGCAGAAAAGGAAGCATACACTTACACACTTAGGGAAAACACCTTTCCTCCCCATTTCTGAAGCTCAACTTCACCCCAAGCACCTCTTCTCTTTTCCCTTGTTATCGCTGCAATTTACGCTTAATCCCTTCAGTGAAGGATTCAGGGCTCAACAGGGCAGTGTTGCAGCTCTTTGTCTCGGCTGCTCCTTCCTTCCTTGCTCTTTTCCTGTCATTCAGCATAAGTCCTCCACAAGCTGCAGTACCTTCATGGGTGTACCTGCTCCAGCATAGCTCCTCCAAAGGTCACAGTGCCTTCAGGGAAATACCTGCTCTGGTGTGGACCTATCCAAAGGCTGCAGTCCTTCCAGGGGTGTATCCATACCAGCATGGCTCTTCCGTGTGCCACATAGGAAAAGAACAAGAAAGAAGCAGTGGCAGAGAAAAATAACTGAAATCCCTTCAGTAGGTGGCGGTGCCTGCTCTGCCATGGAGCACATCTACTCCTCTGACCTTGGTGGTCCCTCTTTTGTTTCTCAGTCTTTTTCTTCCCTCTTCCTCTCTCCATGTGGCATATTCTGCCCTTTCTTAAATATGTTTTCACAGAGATGCCACCAGCTTGGCAAATGGTCTCAGCTGTGTCCTGTGGTGGGCCCATTGTGGAGCTGGCTGAAACCAGCTGTGTCCAGCATGGGGCAACGTGTGGCATCTTCCCACAGAAGCCCCCCAGCAGCCCCTCTTCTACTAAAACCTTGCAGCTTATGCCCAGTACAGTAATTTGCAGGAAATGCACTTTGCTCATTGCATTATATAATTTTTAACAGCATCTCATTATAAAGATTTTCAAATGTGTTTGATGTACCATTAATTAATGCATTGCCACCTTATTTGAGTGTTTCTTACTGTTTTGTTAAAATATTATCATTTGTGAATAAAATGGTGGAACCTGGCCCATGGAAATCAGTGGCAGTAGAGGCCAATGGGAGCTGGTTTTGTATTGGAGACAAATAGGGAGCTCCCAAATAGGGAGCTGGTTTTGTATTGGAGACCATATTGTCATATAACCAATATTTGTCTTTCCTTTTATTACCAGTATGAGCTTCTTTGAAAGTTGACCAAGTAAATTAGCTAAAGGACAGAATTTTACTAATGTCATGAGGTTTTTTGTTTTGCCAGTTTTAATTTTAATGGTACAATCAGAAGAAATTCTTTTACTCCACTGGCAAAAATACCCACACCGGAATACATTAATATTATAGTTTAGGAAATTAAATTGCCTGTATCTGTTTAACAGTGACATTAGGCTCGTGATATGGTTGCAATGATAACCACTGCAGTTCTAGTTTAGTACATGTACTAGTAGAAGGTTTATCAGTGAAATAGTCCCTAAACACACAAATAGTGCAGTCATCTAGGTAGTAATAAATACTAAAAAATTAGGAACTTATACTCCAAGTATAACTTAACCACATTTTGTATTTTCTGATATGTATCTAAGTAAGTAAATATTAATTATAGTAAGGGATGTGTTTCAAAATCAGCAGAAGAATGTGAAATAAATATATATAGATGTGTTTGAGACATCAAGGCAGAAAAGAGATAACATTTTTCTTCTTGCAGAGCATTTCTGTTTAACCATTTATGTAGCAACTTGCATTTCAATTATTCCAGTGGTTTCAAACACTCTTGAGTGTTTAATCCATTTTTAAGCTTCTTTAAAAACTTTAAAAAGTTTTTTAGACTGAAATTTCAGAGATTATGCTGTTTACAGATGTTGACTGGCTTAGAAATTCTTTGGAGGATCTCAGAATTGCCTGTGGAAGGACCACAGTAACAGAAGTTCGCTCCAGCAAAAGCTATAAGCTCAAAGAGCCCGTGAAAATGGCATTGCAGAATCTGCCTTTTATATCATCTTTCTACCAAGTTATAAGCTGCCATAATGATTCAAATATTGATGATAAAACTGCCAATTATTTGATTGTCAGCTTCCAGTATTTTGTATGATCTTTTTTTTTTTCTTAACAAACAAGGACATGCTAGAAGATGGCAAATTATAGAAAACCATCTTAGTTTATCTAAAAGAAAAAAACCTACACAGAATTTCAAATTAATTCCATATATGATGGCTTATACACCTAAAAATTAAGATGGCTATTCCTCCATGTAACATGCAAGATTTTTTCCCAGTTAGGTATGCCAGTAGCAACAGTCCTACCATGTTCGAATAAAATATCCTAAGTAACTCTCCCTCCTGTCTATTATGCAACATTATTTTGGTTTAAGTCTCCCTTTGTGGTTAATTATCTATTAATTATCCATTAATTTTCATAAAGAAAGCAGGTCATGCTAATCCACTTGCCTACATTAACATAAAATCTTCTCTTGTGCTGTCCTATAGTTCAATTTTTGATGGCATTGCCTGACTTGTAACTAATAGAAATACATACGAATGTTGACAGAAATATTTTTCTAAAAAGCTGCTGTTTTCTGGAAGCATTTTATTTTGCACAGTATCTTCCTGAACCTGAGTCATAATGAATTGTTGGAGTAATTTTAATATGTTTTTCTTTCTTGTACACATTCACATTTTTGTTGTAATAAGAATTATATTTCAGCTTTTCCATCATGTAAAGTCCTATTAATATCTCACAAATGCACATAATTTATAGGCTATTCTCCTGTACATCAATACATGCAACACACCTGTGAAGTCATGTTATTATTGTCTTCTTAAGTTCAAAATGCACCTGTGGAAACAGTAGGCACCTTTTTTTCTCAACTTTTCTGTGATTTACAACCTACTTCTTTTTTGTGACACCTGAAAAGTTTATTTGGTTGCAAGGAGTTTACAGCTGAATTTTAAGAAGTGTGTCTAATGTGTGTTGTCTAGTTAATACAAGAATGGTAAGACTAAATGGATAAGGTTCAAATTCACAGCAAAAAAATCCTGGATCTTCACAATTTAAAACAGACATCACATGAATAATAAAAAGCTGTAAGTGGCAGTGCTTCAGTTTTTAATATTTGAATTCATTTGGCTTATGCTTTTCTTTAAATCTTTCTTCTCTTTGTCTGTGATTAAACCTTAGAAATAATTCAGACCAAAGGAATTTGAGCAGGTTTGGACAATAGCAAAAGACTACCCCAAACCAAAATTTTGTATTTAATTGTTTTATTTAATTCTGAGTCTGGGTAAAAAGTGCATCAGTATTAGTAATTTCTGCTTGTGGGTGTCACAACTATTTCATTTCTTCTACCATCTAATAACTGATATCTCTTATTCTATGACATCTAATCACCAAGTTCACAAAAATAGATAATGGCTTTTCTATTCTGCAGACCAAATCAAGAAAAAATGCAAAACTAGTTGGTTCTTGGATCTTTTGTCTATGTGACATTGGGTAAACAAATGTATGACAAATTTATCTTTGGTCAATCAAAGAAGTAAATAGAAATTTTTGCTTTCACTAGTGTTTCTCTAGACATTTTACATTAAAATGCCAGAAACATCATTGGAAAGGAAATTGTGTATATTTCATTACAAAATGTTGAAACTAATTCTTTCAATGTTTGCAGATTTAGGGTTTCATCAAAAGAAAGGCTTTGTTCATGTATCTTTTTTTCAATAGTAAACTACTTTGACTTGTTTTCCAATGAATTCTGCTTAGAAGGTCCTTTACCTCTGCTTAGGACTGTACTTTTCTAAAACTGTGTTTCAGTTCTGTTTCCAACAGCAGTTCTTATCCTGAATTGAAATCAGTGTTAGCTACGGGTCCTCCTTCATTTCATTTGAGTAAACTGTGTGTATAATCCTGGCTTTATTATAGTCAGTGATCAAACTCAAGTAACTTAGAGTAAAAACAATATTTTTTTAAAGTAACTTTGACATCTGGGCTTTATTCCTCGTGGAATGCACTATCCCCCCATTCCCGCTTTGAGTCCACATTTTCTTTCAAAGAAATTATGCACACATTTTGGCAAGCAGCTGCTGTACACTCCATGAGATTGTCTTATTGCACTGTCAGAGCCCAGATGATTATTTTTTAAGATGTTTGTGTTCTCGACTCCTGGGGCTGATTCCTCACTAATTCCTCTGGATGTACAACACTGCCAAAATCATCCAAGATTTTGGCATTGTTGTTTTTCAGAAGTGCGATGTTGTCTGAAGCGTCAGTAAGGAAAACATCCCCATGCATATAAGAATAGGTTTAACTTATATGGGAATGAAGAGTATTGTGTATTGTTGCAGCAATTTGTCTGCTGTTTCCTTGTGTGGTTTTTTTTGTGTGGTTTTTTTTTGTTCTTTTAACATATCACAAATTCAAAGCAGCTTTTGGTCATAAAATATATCTTGGATATTGTCTGATTAAAAATAAGCTAAAAAGTGATGGAATTTAATTTTAACTGCAATAGCAATATCTGTATTGAATTATTTTGAAACCTATTATTTTTCATAACACTATTGCATAGTCTAATTGTGTATTTTAAATTCCATTTCCAAATTGGCTATTGATTTGCCAGCCTTGTGTTGTCAAAAGCAGACTCATGCATATTCTCTTTGGCTTACTCAGTTCTGCTTCAGAAAAGATATGCATAAAGGTGAATTTTAAATCAAAGTGTTTTGCTCTGTCTTTGGGAACAGACCAACCTATGCGAACAGTTTATTTCTCACGAATTTCTTTTTTGTACTCAGACCAGGAACTCATGTCTCAGCCCTGAGTTATATCTTAGTTCTGTGTTTGTGCCGCCCACATTTGGCAATCTTTTGTTTGTCTGACATCTTCAGGAGGAGTATAATTGCTTTATTGATTCTCTTTGTAGCAATCCCCTGGCTTTACCGATTGCCAAGCGAGACAGTTTGCTGGAGAAAGACACCATGTTTAAAGATGCAGCTAAAGGTTTGTGTAAGCAGCAATCTCAAGACAGTGCATCTGAAAATGTCACTGTGAACACTACAGCCAAACTTGAACAGGTAACGGCATGCAGTTTCTTGACGTGTTTGTTAGTGCTTAGGTCTGGAAATTGTGAAGTTAATGAAGCTGAAGACCATAGTGATTTTTTTTCGCCTCACCTCACAGCAATACCATTTGCACTGTGGAGCCTTGTCTCCTTGATGACTCCCTGCATCACACTCGTCCTGCAAAGAGTTCCCTCTCTGCAAATTGAACAGCTGCTTGCTACCAGCTACTGGTGGCAGGTCAGGGGCTGCGGCAGTCGGAGGGCTCAGAGCTCCTCAAACTCTATTTATGTTTCACAACAGGGGAGGGACAACTGTTAGCACTGCTCAGAGTGCTCTCTCATCTCTAAATTCGGTTTACAAAGGAAAGCAACACAACCTGGGAGACTGCAAAAGCAAAAAGAATGTCTAAAGAATATTAAGTTGCAAAACAAGTGACTGTAATCTAAAGATAGGAATTGCCAGATTTACAGCTGCAGTGTTAACTCCCTTTCTTGTGTTAATGCATTAGGGTACAGGTACTGTTTATTTGGATACCCTTTAGAGTTTTCTCCGCAGGATTACAATCTCATTCAGCGTATGGGGTAAATGCAAAAGGAGGCAATTATCTGTTGCTTGTAAATCTGGCATGTCCTAACTTTCAATGTTTAGACTTAAATGTTGCTTGGGTTGGGTTTTGGGGGTGTTTTTCGTTTGTTTTTTTTTTTTTTATTGGTACAAGGGGTTTTATTTTCTGTTACATGTATTTGGGAAACACATATTCCAGAAGTATTTAGCCATTTAAGAGAAAAACTGCTTTAGAATCAGGGGGTGGAGGGGAGATTTTCCATTTAAAATAATTTACTGTGAGTTTGAAGCATAACAAAAGAGTAAGATACTGATTCCATTTAAACCATGTTCAGTTCAAGAAATCTGTGTAACTGACTTGGCAGAATCATGCACACTCCACTGCTTTTGTTTTTGAACATGTTTTAGAGGAATGTGTCAATTGTACGAGTTCATGTGTCAATCATACGAGTCCATGTGTCAATCATACGAGTCCATCTCTGAAAGTCCTCAGCTTTAGAATCCCATAGAGCACTCTTTTCCCTATTCAGTCAGAAGACACCACAAAATGTTTTGCAACTGTCTTACATCTTGTTTTAATGTCATAAATTTTCTGGCCTTGCTGACTGTGTAGTGATGTGATGAAAACACAGTCAATCCAAGAGAGAAACACTGCTGGTCAGAAAACTAAATGCTTGCAACCACATTAGGAGGAACCCTCCTATAATTATAGGAAAATAAAGGGAGGTATTTAGCTTAGGATCTCTCTGAGACTATCACTTACCATGACAAGGGGTTGGAACTAGATGATCTTTAAGGTCCCTTCCAGCCCAAACCCAAATTCTATGATTCTAGGATTCTAGATGTTCAGCAGGAGCGTGGACAAGAACACACATACTTTCTTCTGCTTGATTCTGGTTTGGTATGGACTTACCTAAAATTATTCAAGTTTTCATTATCTCTAGGTTAGCCTTTCGCTTTACAGTTTGTGCAGTAAAACGTATGCAAAAAACTGGAAGAAGAGCAGCTCATCTCCTAGGTGAGAAAGAGAAACCAGAGGTTTTCATGCTGGTAGTTTTCACCTCAACCATGATGTAGTCACTTCAGGGTCCCAGGGCAGGTTTTCAAAACTACTTGTTCTAATGTTTCACCACACTTCAGTGCAACTTCCCACAACAGTTACAATTCAAAGACAAGACAGCAAAATTAAAGGTGAATCTCTCTTAGCTCCATTAGCTGAGAAATTTCTGGAGAAAACTCTCTGAAATTCTACTTCACATGAGCTAGAAGGAATGTGTATCTTGTGGTCTTTTAAAAGCAGTAGAAACTACAAACTTTGCCTGATATCTGCAGTTGCTGAATAAGGAGTAATGCTCCCTTGGAAATGAATAAGCAGGAACAGTCTTATCTGGGAAATCAGCAGTAACACGGGATAGGTTAGAAACCATGCTATTTCAGCTGTTGTGTTTTTAAATGACTAGTTGCATTAAAAAAAATATCATAGATTAACAGAACTTTTCAGTTGGCAAAGGCTCAATACATTTTGGCTCTTATGGACAAGAGAGCGTAGAACACTTTCACCGCTTCAGGAAATAGTTTAATTTTAACAAACTAAAGAATCCTCGTGTTTTGTCGAATGAAAATATGAGGTTTTTTCTTTTTTAGAAGTGACATAATTGTGGTCCTGGAAACTGGCCTTTCAGTAATAGATAATTTTTGTTTCAGCATGCTCTTGCTAATGTTTTTTGGTTGTATTTATTGGCAGTCTCAGTTTTTTACAGAACAGTAAGCTGCAGTAACTTAAACATAATGCTAACTATGAGCAGTGCTTTGTTTCTTCCATTCTGTTCTCTTGTGGAATGAGATACCTATCACAAGCTGGCCTCTGGCCCCAAGAATCAAGAGGCAGCAAAAACTGCCATAGTTGAAGAAAAGCAATCAAGACCAAAATTTCTGTGGACTTTGAATATTCTTGTTAATGTAGTTTTTGTTGCCCTGTGAGGACAGGGATTGTATTCTGTACTACTTCCCAGGCATTATGAACTGTAGGTATATGTGTATCATCCATATTTTGTGTATATAATATGTAGATCTTAGTTTTCAGAGATGTTATTTCCAAGTATCACATTTTTATTTTTTTTATTTCATAATTTGGAAAGTAAAATTTTTCTTTAATGCTGACACCAAAGGAGAGCTTTGAACAACCCCTTCCCCCTATCTCTGCCTCTTGGGTATACTAATTCTAATGAGTTGCACATCTTTTATTCTTACCAGTTGCATTCCAAACTACATTCAAAGTAATCATGTACTGTTTAATTTTTCAATAGGTTATGTGGAGTCATTACTTGGATTTTATGTTCATATATTATTGAAATAGATCCGCATGATATTTCCCATGCTTTGTGTCAGAAATTTCATACGTTAGGCAATATGGCATGCAGATTAGACCTTTATTGGGCCATCAGAGAGAAAAAGTTCATCTTATTACATCTGAAACATGCATTTTTAATAGAGAAAGCTTGTAACTTTTTTTGGTTTGAGAAAACTAACAGCTCAAATTTATACGTAGCCTCAGGTTTTTTTAATTACAAAGATAATGAAAAAGAGCCTTAACAAAATATTATTTCTCATGAAGTAAGATTTTTATTCCATGAAGCACAGGAGATGGGGATCAAATGACTACACTGATAAAGCATTTTGTGTCTCTCTTGGCTTGTATTAGCTTTTGCATTTTCCTAAGTAAAAGATGTTCCTTGATCACCTGTAATGTCAAGGTCTGTGCTGCCAAACAAAGACAGCAGTATGAATAATTTCCAGAATTTTATCGTAGCTGGCAATTTCTCTTCCTTTCAGCTGGGAGGGATATTTTTCTGATAGCAGATTAAAATTACTGTCCTGGAATTGAATTATGTGCTTCATGCTACAAACAAATTCAGATGAAATGTTTTCTTTTTCTTAATTGGGTATTTTTTTTTAAAAATATTTTGTCTTTGGCTTATAATTCTTGTTTACATATTGTTGCCCATATGAAATCTGTGATAGAGTATCCCCTCATGCTCTTTTGATTGTTCTGGTATCGCTTGCCACATACATAAGGGACAACCGTGTATATCATAGTATTACACATACAAGCTAGAATGCATACTTATTTCAGTGACACAAGTATTTAAATAAATAAAAATCATTAGATATTATTATCTGAGCAGATTGTGAATACTGTTAAGTATATGTAATTTAAATGAGTAAATAGGAATCTTCATTGTTAGCATTACAAAAATCTCAAAAACTAATAACTTACAGAGGCATAATTCTATTGGAACTTATGCTGTATTTATGGCTATTTTTCTTTTATGGCTCATAAAATATGCATCATGCTATCAGTATGATAGCTAGATACGTGCATTGAGGCGAAAAAATAGAGAAAACTCATCTGTATGCTCAGAAAAGTAGATGAGAAGAATAGAATTTGAAGGAGCCAACAAATAAGTTATTAATGATATAAATAATGTTTACTACCAGGTCAAACTGGTTGTGATTTTAATGCATTTAGAGTTTCTAATTTCTGTGTGATTTATTTACTCATTGAGCTGTGAATTTTGATGCAAAGAGTATTAGAAAATGCTGAATCACCAAATACTATACTTTGTAGGAAAAAAAAAAAGTTGATGGAAAAAGATTTCAATTCCCTTACTTGGAGTTTAACTTAGAACTTCATATTTCTAACCATCTATTTATAGAATCAGCATCTTTGGCTATACCTAGATTATGAAATAAAATAAGCCAGGACCCGTTCTCTGGCCTAGGGATATGTGCGATGGGTCAGTGCACACCCATAAGGCAAAACTCTTATTTCCCTCAAAAGATGGGGCTGTGCCAAAGCAGCTTGTGGGGAATGACCATTGACATGTGACCTGAATGATAGCCAGGTGTCATCTGCATGAGTGCCAGCTGGCATGAGCCAAGAACGTACAAGGAAGCATGCTAACAGCTCAGAAAATACAGTGCTCGAATCCAAGTGCTTCTTTTATTTATAAATTAAGACATTTGTCTTTAGACTAGTGTAGGTTTAATCTTTATAGAGATAGATTAAGAGAAGCTCATTCTCTGGCACAGATGTTCTGAGTTTTGATAGGACATAAGGGAGTATAGTGAAGACCTGTGCCTGCTTTGCTCCTGCAAGCCAGGTGAGCACACTAATAAGGGAAGGAGGCCACAGGCTTCTGCTTTCCCTCTACAAGAAACTTAAAAAAGTTCTTGGAATTCTTTTGTTCTTTTTGTTCTATTCCAATGCGCATCATCAAAAACAAATGTCAAAATGTAATTTCCTTTTTTTGCCAAGTGGAGTTCTTGTTTTCTAGCCAGCTTTACAGCCAACTGCCGTGATTAAAAACAAAAAGAGCAAGAAATGCAATCTTCTGTGTTACAGAAAAATCTGCGTTCACTTTAACGTGGTGGGGAATAAACCTCTAGAATAGGCAGACAGAAAGACACAGACAGATATACCAGGCAACCTGCGTATATTTGTCTTGTTTGAAACTCGTATTCTGCTTTCTGAGCCTAAAAATACAAATATGTTAGGAAGAGAATATTTTAAATAGACAGGAAAAAGGAGAATAGTCACAGTAACATTTTGATAGACTCCACGATTTTAGAGTACATCTCTTCTGCAAAAAATGAGTCAGTGAGATGAGGACTGTGGGAAGATACATTGTGAAATCTACATGTAAGTGTAGGAAACAGTCATTGCATTAGATAATCTAGTAAATAATCTCCTTGAGATACTTACTTTTTTGCATTTGTACATTTATTGCTTTTCGGACTTAATGGAATGAGGGGTGCTTTTTCACAATTTTTACGGGGAAAGAAGGAAATAGAAAGCATCATTAAAGTGTGATTGGGCACTACTGCCTTCTTGTCCTTGTACATCTATGCAGCTAGTACATCTAGAGCTATTGTAAGGCACATTTTCCTTACTCTTTTTTGTGGGTTGCTACTTTCTCTGTCTAGTTCAACATCTGTTGCAGATGGAATGCAGTTTAGATGCCCGCCTTTCCTGTTTTAGCGGGAGAGTGGAAAAACATTGAAAAATCTCAAGTTAATATTCATGCTTTTACATGCATATGAAGTTTACTTATACCATTTTATTCATCAACATTTATTGCCTGTTGATAGAGCTCACAAAAAAAGGATACAGCTTTCTGTGTGAAATTTGCCTGTTTCCTCATATACTTCTTTTAAGCATTATTTTCTACTGAATGTCTTTATATTTAGAGGAATAGTAAGGAAATGATTAAAGACTAAAGAAGAGGTCCCAAAATTTTTCCACTCACGGTGTCAGTCCCAAAATGGAAGGTTTTTTTTGAAGTCCACAATATTATTGTGAAAATCCCCAGAGCTATTACATGAAACAAAAATACAGTAACAGCTACAGGGCTTGAAGTAGCGAAAACAGTAGAAGCGTGCCCTCCATAAATAAAAGGTATTGCAGAGTTCTGGGACTCAACAGATATGGGCACCTTGCAAGCCCTGCTTAAATATACCTTTCATCTTTGAGGAGCTTCATACATGCTATGTAACACTTCTTAGAATTAATTTTGATCTCTTTTGCAGTTTCTTTAGTGATTAAGCTTGGGAGAAGAGTAGGTAGATTTGGGCAAGCGACCGAAACTCAAGTGTGTGTATATGTATATAACAGTTTGTTTGGACTGTAAGCAACTGCGTAATATTAGGATAACTAAGTCCATAAAAAAACTTGGATGCTAAGAAATGTTCATAGTGGCAGTATCCATAGCCTTTGGGGTCTTCTCCTTGCCAGAAGCACACTCCGTATTCCCTCCAAAATCTCCCAGTCTGCTTGCTGCTTTTGTCACTGACTTCCTGCCACGCGCCAGTGCCAGAGGCTGAGGATGCTGAGTTGTCCTCCAGGAAAGGGCAGTGTCTGCTTTTCTCCTGAGCCTTCATCTTAAGCAGAACAATAGAACAAAGAAGTATCATCTTCATTGTCCATCCTCAAAACAGACAATAAAGAGAGTATTTTAGTAAACTCTGAACAAGCAGTTCAAATAATTCTACCATCGTTCACATGAGAATTTTCTGTTCCTAGGTATTCTGCTGAGATACAAAAATGTTTTTCTTTGAGCTGACACAAAAAAGGAATCAACCTACATTTTAAGTATAGATCCTAATTTATAAGCACACTGCTTAATGTATCAATATTTATTTTGCCTTTAATCAAATTTCCCTTATCACTGACTCTTTTCTTCTGTCTCCTATTCTGTCTTTTGGATTTTGTTTTGCTTTCCTTAGCATTTACTTTACCTTGCAGAGCTTGTATTATTCCTCCTAAATCTCAAAAATGTTAAGCTCATTTCATTCACCAGTTTTGGCTAAAGTAGGTGCTTCTGAATCTCTTCTGGTCTCCTTGACAACATGATTCCCCTTTCTTGCTAGCTTCCTTCTATTCTGCAGGAAATATTCTAATACAATTTTAAATCCCTTATGATGAAGAGTAGTATGAGAGCTTTGTTAAATACTGTGCAATAAACAGTTTACAAGTGCACTAACTTTTATCATCTTGATTTCTTCTGCCATAAACATTTAATGAAGAGAGCAGGAGAACTGCATTTGAGCTGGGATTCTTTATGAGTTCATGGATAGCAGATCGCACTCTAGTAGGGGTCTATGTTCTTAAGAGCCCATCAGACTCATGCAGTTATACACCTTAACAGTGACAATAATTTTTGATGGTTTTTTTCTTGCTTAAGATTAATGATGTGTAATTGTTTGGGAGGAGTGACAACTTTCCAGTCTCTTAATGCATTTTTTTTCCATAAATCCTAGTGATCCCGGTTTATACTTTAGGTTAGAACATTACAGTACAGAATGATTGGTTATGAAGTGACTTTATTTCTCTAATTTGTGTTTTCTAGGTCAAGCTAATGCCTCCAGCTCCAAATGATGACCTGGCTTCTCTGAGTGAGCTAACAGACAGCAGCCTGCTTTATGAGATTCAGAAGCGTTTCAATAATAATCAGATATATGTGAGTTGCTATTCACCTATCAACAGTAAGCTTTCAAAAAAGAGCAAATGAGAGAATAGGAAAAATAAGATTACTATCATAAGTACTGGACAGTAATCTGCCCCAGATTCATGACTAATATTTAAATGGATCAGGACATATGTGTGTGTAAGCCCTGCAATTTCTCAAGTTTTTATAGGAAAAGCAGAAATAAAAAATGGAGTAATGCGTCAGATGATAGGTTTATTTCACAGAGCAAGTGTATTGGTAAAGATTGATGGGCACATGTAATCTTCCCTCTCAAACTGGCAAAAGATCTTTCCGTCTTTAACATTATGTTAACTTAAATATAGCACATGATTACTGGAAATTTAAAAGAAATTTACATTTAAAAAGCTTAGAATTCACATGAGAGATTTAATTACTCATTATCTCTTCCTATATTACAGAAATCATTCTCTATATTGTAATGTTAATCATCTAGATACCAAATGAAATAATTATAGCAAGGTTTTTGTAAAGCAGGTTTTCCTGGTTTTGCCATATTAAACTTGGGAGGCATCCGTTTACTCATAGATTACTTCTGGAGAAAAATCTGCACATGAAAATTTTGGTATCCCTGTTCATGTGTTATTCATAACTTATTTCTAACTTACTGAACAGCTGAGTGACATGTTAATGTGAAACATGCAAATTGTTTTTAAATGTATAAGTTGATTGCACTGTTTAGACTGAAGGAATATGGGGAATTGGCATGTTGCTGTGACTACTTTTGAAATTTTGGGAACTTCAATTCTAGCTGTTATGGTGTTCAATGATAATAAAAATTTGGGGGTTTAGAATTATGGACCAAATCCTATTTTATTATGAGTATTTCTTTTGATTTCTCTCACTTTCAACGATGTCAAACACAGATAACTTTAACTAAATTCAGGAGGATCCACAGATACTCAGTGTCTATTAAAAGGAAGTCATGTTTTATTTTAAAATATCGAAGATTTTATTTAAGAGGATCTCATACCCTGATATGGCATTCTTCTTAGGCTAGTGGAAATTTATAGGCAATGATCATTAAAGTTCTGTTCAACAGCAACCATAGTGCTTTGGTAGAGTCTCAGCATCAATGCTGAAAATCCTTGCACCTTTGGGTGATTTGGTTCTCAGACTTAGAAGGAAAAGTCCTTGGACTCCAATTCCAAACCAAAATGTTCCTTGGCACCAAACACTTCTTGTTTCATGTTTCATGAAGCTTTATAAAGTTCCATTCTGCAGAAAAACCCCAACAGTGAAGTCCGGATAGGCGAGAGAGGGGAAACAAATTTCAGAAGAAAAATAGTACATTTATTACGAAAGGCAATATTTTCTGCCTTCCCAAGTCAAAATACTTCATTTTGAAAAAGGCAGCAAGACTGGGACTGTTCACATGATGGTTTGCTGTCTGACCTCTTCAGAGACAGAGGTGTGGCATTTTTGCATTCTAAGAGCATAATATAACAGCAGCTACTTAGGTGGAGTGAGAAGTATAGCATCAAGGGTGACCTAAAATCTTATAGTCAAGTACATATTTCACCTACGAATGTTTAAATATGAAATAATAAAATCTTGACATCTTTGCAATCAGTGGATGGTTTGCTATTTTTAATATAGCCATGATTTTTTTTCTATATGCATGTACATATGTTCACATGCATAAAAACTTATATATATGTATCAGTTGCTCTGTCTTATCCCACAAGCAACATATTTTAATGTATCAATTCTGGTTAATCAATATAGCGTTTCTAAATTATGTCATCTATCCCATAAAAAATTGCTTGAGGAATTTGTTTATGTGGTGGGCATGTCACCTTTTTGTAGCTTAACAAATGGTAAATTACAAATTAACATTAATCTACCAATAATATATGCAGTGCAATTCTTTTATGCATAATTTTCCATTACGAAGAACTCAGTTTTATTACAAAAAGAATAATTAATGCTGTCTGAATTGCAAATTTAGATCTCAATGTAAAGTTATGAAGTTAAAAGCTCTGAATTCGTGAATTATATTTAATATGTTGATAGCTAGATTTAAGAGGCTTTGGCAAAAGTCCTTTCTGGAAGAAAACCATTAGCCTCCTTAAAGATTTAATTTATTACTTAATAAAGAAATTATGTCTTCTTTTTTTCAGACCTACATTGGTGATATACTGTTGCTTGTTAACCCATTTAAAGAACTTCCTATTTATTCTACCATGGTAAGCATTCTCTCTTTTAAATGTTACAATGTGGATCTTTTTCAGCGGATTTATATAGTTCATTTGGCAGGCCAAACCGCTAAAATTAATTAATATATATGGCCTTTTTTATGTTGGGAGCATCTTAGTTTTAATATTTTAATAAAATTATTTTCATTTCTTCCAAGATATCACAATTTTTGCTGTGTCTTACTTGTAAAACAGCCATCTTGCTTATGTTTTGTATGAGCAGTAGCACTTAAGATATTGTTTAAAAATAGTTTCTGATGCACAATGTGACCTTGGTGGTTTCTGCCACTGCCAAACTTGCAAAAAACCCCAGGTATTTCATGCAGTGGTTGTCTGAGTTCACACCCACCTTGCCCAAAACATGATTGCGGAGATAACAACCATGAATGGTGCAGAAAGGCTCAAAATGCTTGTCTGTGCTCCACACCAGGCCACTTGGTTCAGACATGGAACAGGCAATGAGGGCGAAGTGCTCAACAGGAGCGTAGCACTGAATTGGGGCAGTCATATGGAGGTGGCTTGTGTTGGGCACAGGCAGTATATGGACAAAGGGAACACGAGTCCCTGTGTGCACTGTCATATGCACAAGGCCACTTAGGAAGTTCTTCAGATGTTTCTCTCTTGAATAGTACTACCCTTCTATTTCTAATCTTTCACTTACGAGACAGATTAGTTATTTACAAGGGGCTTATCATTTCCAGTACCTAGACATTGATACTATCTAATATTCATATTAACATAAGTGGACTTTGTAGATCAGCGGGAGTAACATAAATTCAAATGATTTGATCTGCTTCATCCTGACTCAGCCATTTTAGAGACAGAGAATTAGTATAACTGTTTATTTCTTTCCCCCACTCCCTGTTATTTTCTCGTTGACGCTGAGATTACATTACTGAACAGAGATCAGGCTCACTGTTGTGTTAGGGAGTGCTCACATATATTTATTTAGCTTACAAGAATTATTTGAGGGCAGGTTTAGATTAAACATTAGGGAGAAATTTTTCACTTTGAGGGTGGTAAGGCACTGGCACAGGTTGCCCAGAGAGGTTGTTGAGGCCCCATCCCTGGAGGTGTTCGAGGCCAGGCTGGACGTGGCCTTGGGCAGCCTGGTCTAGTGGGAGGTGTCCCTGCCTATGGCAGGGGGGTTGGAACTCGATGATCTTCAAGGTCCTTTCCAACCTAAACCATTCTATGATTCTATGATTCTGTGATAAAGGGTACAAAATTTGGTAAGTGAACTAATCTGTGACTATTTCTATGTCATATGGCTTTGTGTGTATCAGTAGTAAATTTGAGAGAAAGAAATACTGTGACGTTCAATGGCAGTATCAGCAGATTCCAAGTTGGGACTCTAAATTTAGTTTCAAGAAATGGATATCATCCATCATCCCCAAGGTTTTAGATGATGATATTTTTTCCTGTCACTGTTTTACATTAGATACATGATTTTGTGCACCAAGATAGAACTGTAAAGAAAAATAATTTAGATGGTAGGCTTACTTGTTAAAGTGTTTCCTGAACATTTGCTGTATCTTCTCTGACCTCTCTGTGATAGATCTATTTTAGCAAGTTCAGCATGAGGTACCTCTTGTCCTGTAATTGTTTGGGTCACCTTGGATGATCACTGCTTTTACTCCATCATTATTATGCGTGGTATCGTGCATTAGACGTGTATTTCCCAGATGATCAGAAAACCATGGTTGTAAAATAGCTTTGTTTTCTCTGTTTTTGAAGTGCTCGAATATACTGCTGCAGCTTAGCTGGTATTATAATGAAGTCTGTAAGTGTTAGATGGCTCATATATTAAAGTAATAAAAATTGATGACATCGATTCCTCAGTAGACACTGACATGCTATATGATGTGGCTCATTAATGTTAGCATTTTTGTTTCAGGTATGTGGTTTGTTAGCTGTCAAAAAAAAAANAAAAAAAAAAAAAAAAAAGGAAAGAAAAATTGGGCATGATACTATTTTTAAATCCAGGATGAAGCAATGAAAAGATTGTCATGTACATTTTTCCAGAACAGCAACACTACAGGTTTTATGCTTTTTTTAGTCACTTTTCATAACTTTTTGGCATTTTTTTTTTGTTATCCTACACTGACCTCCCACATTTAATTCCAATAGAGTTCAACTAAAAAAAATCTTTTTCTAAGCAATTGTTGACTCTGAGATGACATAAAGAATCATACATTGAACACTGATGTATGTTGCTTCACATGCAATTCAATGCAATTGCTAAATGATAAAATTAATGCATTTTTACATGGAAATATACTGTACTACTACACAATACACTATAGTAGCACTATACTACTAGGAACATGCAAATATCACTTTGGAGATATCAGTAACTGTAGAAGCAACTTGTGCTACAGTAATCCTAATTTGTTACATTTGTGAAGAGTTTATTTGTGTCAGATTAGGGAAAATATATGTATTCTTGGAGTCTGTGTGTTAGAAAAGCATTTAAACTTGCAAAACATTTGCAACATTATGCAATGAGAGTAAGTGTGCAATGGTTTATCATTCTGCTTTGTGACATACTGAAATGAATTCTTGAGGATCGATGTGGATTTAATCATCTTTAGTCTGGTAGCTTAAAAGACCTGAATGTGAATAGGTCCATATCGTGAGGATTCATTCAGCCACGGCGTTGTAGATGCTCCAAGATTCGATACTTTAATATCTAAATAAATAAGACATAAAATAAAATAAATTAACAATATAAATAATAATATTAATAAATATTAAAGAAATAATATAAATTTCATAGATATTAAAAAAATATAATATTAATAAAATAAATAAGACATAAATAAATAAATGAGACAGGAAGGGGTAATAAGCACCTGATTAGTTTGGAGAAAGAAGCAAATACAAAGTGACACTGTGGTGGAAAGGCTGTTAGAGAGAACAGTTGGAGAAAACAGGACATGATGGAAAGGAAGGGAATTGGTTGTTTAAGTGATAGCATCCAGCATTGTTCTAGATGCTTCATAGTGTTCCAGTTGTCCCCCAGCTGCCACGAGTTTCTATATAATACGGTAGGTAAAATTATTTATTTAAGGCTATTTGTGAAATGATATGGTGTTTCTGCTCACAGTCTTATCTAAATCACATTCTGTATTTTCTTTATGATATTTATTTATTCTGAAACAACAAAATTGTAGATGTTAGCAGGCTATCTAATTTTTCTAAAATCTGCTTGATATTAGCTGAAAAAACATCGGGATATCCTCAGGAAAAAAAGTGAGGTTTCGGTAGCAGATAATTGGTTCTACTCATACTTAAGCTTTAAGGATAGTACACGTTGCCAGCTAAGTGTATCACAGAAGTTAGTCTATATTGCAGAGACAGTATTTGTGGGATGCTGCTCTGTCATGTAATAAATGCATTTAAACTTATAACTTCAGATCCTTAATTTCAATTTTAACTTTTAACACAGTGATAATATTTCATTTTGTAAGATTTTTAAGTCAAGACATTCAAGATGTATACACTTGAGCTATAAAAAAGTAACTTCTTAGGTTTTGTTTTATTTAATGACAAACCAGTGTTGTTGGGTCCTCTCGTTATGTTTTGTATCTTAATTAAATCTTCTATGCTTACAGCTCCATTTTCTTTAATTAAACTCTTCATAGATACTGCAATGGTACCACATATATACATACAGAGATTCTGTTTATAATGCTTAGAGAGCTTTACAAAAGACCGAGGATTAGAGGGGGTGAAACATAATTTGTTTGAAATGCTTTGATCATGTTAATTTTCTGCAATTTTTCAGGTCACCCAGCTTTATTTAAGTAACTCTGGAAAACTGTGTTCCTCACTTCCCCCACATATATTTTCCTGTGCTGAAAGAGCTTACCACATGCTATTCCAGGAGCAGCGTCCCCAGTGCTTTATCCTCAGGTGAAAATTTATCTTTCTGTTAACTAATTTGTAACTCCTGCCTTTCAGCTGTTTCCCCCAGGACCCAGCGGTTGAGATTTCCATTTTATTTTTTCCTCCAGCTGATTTCTTTCTGTGTACTGATCTCTGTATCATACATTAGAGCAAAATAGAACTGAAAAAGGTTTAATTACATCTCAAGTTCATAAATTCTCTTGGGGAATTGCCACTCCATCTAGCTGCATCTAATTAGGAGCAAAGAGTTAATGGTAAAGAATACAAAACTGCTCTGTGTGTTTGCTAATATTACATGGATTGGGATTAGAAATAGAATCTAATGACAATAAAGTTGGAAGTCCTTGAATAAATTATAAACCTCTGAGTTGGGGCACCTGTATTGGAGCTTCCACTCTGCCTCACGTGTTTGTGTGGCCATGAGCTTGCTATTTAGCTATCCAACTTCAAAAAGGACTTTAACCTGTACTTTTATTCACAGTGTTGTTGCAATCATAAATGCATTCAAGATTGTGCATAAATGTATTAGAAACCTCTAGTGAAACAAAGTTTTATACAAATATGCCAGTTTTATAATGGTAAAACTTTGAATTCACTTGGAACTTTTGATCCCCAAATCTGTTCATCCCTTTTCTTCCTTCACTCTAGCTGATAGCAGCAAGTCTGGTGAATTTGGTGTAGTTACTCAACGAAATTTGTTGCTCAGTCTTGTCACTTTGAGAATTGCTGTTGGCTGAAATAATGGCAAGGGTTTGCAGACTTCATGGGAGATGGGGGTGGGCAGGAGGGGAAAGGCTGATTTTGATTTGGCCAGGAATAAAGGCTGATCCGTTTGATAAATCTTGTAATTGCTCTTGAACTACCTCTAATGATAAGGGAATTGAATACTATAAATGGAGAGGATTGTGATACTCAAAAGCAGCTAATAATGCTGGGTTAGAGTTACAAGAGTTAAAATGAACACATAAATACAATCATATGTATCCATTTTTATTGCATTCTGTTCATGTGCATACAGAATTCTGTGAGTATTTGAAGTTCTGTATATTAAGTCTTCAAATACATCTGAATATTTTAATTAAATGTTTTTTGAAAGCATGGTTTATAAAAAAACATAGTTTATGTTTCTAAATTATAAATATGTAAATATATAAATATATAAATATATAAATATAAATATATAAATATATAAAAAATAAGCTATGCGTGGAACAAATGGTAATCTTTTTATAACCTAATCAGAATGGAATAGTTACATATTTATCCAGTGAGCAGCGTCATTTAAGCAGGAAATCATTACTGCATGTTCCTATTATCTTCTTGTAAATATTAACTCTTGTTTAGGTATAATAATTTTGATAAAAATAAGAAATATCCTAAGGCATTGTCTTCAGCATTTTCTTCAAAGTAGGAACTTGGACATTGCTAACTGATTATTATCTTTGTGAAGTTGCCTGTAAGTGTAGATGGAGAAGAAGGAGAATATAATATTTATTTGCACTTCAAGAAAAAGGCTGACTGCCAAGTGAAGTATTGTGTAGTGATACACAGAGAATATTTGACTTAATAGTAAATGGCTTTGATATCAGGGAATAGTTGCTACTGATGATTTTATAGCAGGATGTCAAGGCATGTGTTAAGCCCCGCTGTCTTGATCCCTGCTCAGCACACTGGAGGTTATTATAAATCAGTGACCTGATGGAGAATGTGACACGAGGGTGCTCTGTTGATGGCATCAGCACTTGGCAAGACATTTGCATATCACACCCAGGCAACCCATAGATATGCCATCCTATAAAATATCCTTTATGTGGATAATTAATTAGACTTAAAGGTCATTTGTGAAAATGGAAGCTGAAAGGAAAGCATCTGGTAATTTTGAATAGGAGATAAGTATAGATGCAACTTAACAGAAACAGCTAGAAACAGTTCTTTGTAAATACCTTTCTTCTGCTAGCACTAAATAAGAAAACAGAAGGGAACAGATATCTTTTAGAAGTTCATAAAGAGGTATTAAAAATGGGCTATTCTCATCATATTAATCCATTGGTAGAATGCAAATAATGAATGTCTGGAAAGTAAAGGTCATATAGGAAATTTCCATTGGTTTTGTGATAATAATAAGAATAATAATCTTCTGCTTAGTTTCCGCCCCTGAGGTCATGTGGTATAGCATCCAGTCAGGTTTTCTTTGATTTTTCACTTGAAGAGGAATTTGTGGAGAAGTTTTCAAGGTCTCGGTTTCATTTCCTACCAGAAACAAGTAACTGCAATTCTACGGTTTTGAAATACTCCAAGCTTTTGTGTTTTACTTTGTTTTCTCCAACCTCTTTTATCAAGCATACTCTTCATTTCTGAGTAAGAAATTCTGTACATGTTTGGCCTGTGGTCTGTAATCCAGTAATAATCCTGTAACTGTAATCCAGTTATAAAGCTGAGTTGTGGATACAATTCCGTGCATGTGTGTGTAGTGTGATGAGTGTGCCTAGTAATAAATTTTAAAATTTAAAAAGTACACTTCCCTCTAATGTGGAATCACAGGGTGAATGAAGATGGGGGAGCTCAGAGAAGCTTTCTGTAGCTAGAAAGACCATTTCATATGAGTGCTCAGAAGCAAGGAGACAGTGGATGAACAAGTGAAAAGAACTCTTAGGTCCATGAGAACATTACAGTGGAATAAGGTGGCTAGGAGTGTTTCTGCTCTTCTGCCTTTGGCTGCTTGTTTCCTCATTTCCACACCAACATTTGTGTCAGCACAAACATTCAGGTGGTGGCATGGTGAGCTGGGCTGGAGAAATGCTCTCAGGTCAAAATTACACCTGGAAGGGCGGTGGTGATGTTGAGGAGCTATTTTAACCTGCATCCCTTTCAAAGCCAAATTCCCCTAGAAGTGAAATGAGTTGCCTGAGCTGGACTGACAAGGCCCACTGGTTTTGGTAGTGGTTTTGGCTCAGACTAAATAGTTTGTAGAATCCTTGTACCATGTTTACTGCTGCTGTAATGGAATGGTTGGCCTGAAACACTGTCCAATTCAGAGCTCCTACAATGAGGAGCGTCAGTATGCCACATAGGAAAACAGCCACACCAAATCAGAAGGGTGCTAGTTTTGTTTGTTTTATTAGTAGTATATCCAGTGAAATTGGGTTGTCCCTGCGGGTATGTACTCATCTCAAGATGAAATTCCCTTGGTATCTGCAAGATATGCTGTTTTGCCATAAGAGTACTCTTGGAATTGCACAGCAAGAGTACCCCTTTGCCTTCTGTTGTCTTCATTAGCAAGTGAAACATGATGCAATTATAGAATAAAACTCTTATATCTATATTTATTTTTAGGTATACTTTTACTTAGAAAAATACTTTATAGTACAAGTAATTTGTTAGTATAGTTTATAAACATAATTATGCTTTAGTTTTATTGTAAAGATTTTACCATGAGAACAGGCTACAGTTTTGATGTGCATGTTGTGATATGGTACAGAGCAGTGAGAATTGGCACCATACCAGCATTTTTCTTTTCATGTGCAATTCTCAAAAGGCATTGAGCTTAACTATTAAGTGCCAGGGAAGAACCAAGTGATGGCAGTATGTGTAACTCTCATCTGAATTGTTCTTGAAAAGTTTGAGTTTGTTATTTTGAAAAAACAGTAATTTCTTTGTATAAATATTTTATTTCATTTTCAGTACATGGAGCTATGTCACAATATTTTTAAAGGGACAGGGAAGAATATCAGAAAATGTACCCTCATTCATGTTAATCCTATCATCTTCATCAAGCTTTTTGGCTTATTTTGTGGAGATAAAGTTTATATTCTATTAGCAATGTTCTTCAGTTCTTTTTGTTGTTTTCTGCCAAAGAGTAATTACAAAAAGATACTTCCCATGAGTTTAGTGGCCATTACTAATGATTCATGAATTACTCTTTTATTGGACACACACTGTTTCTAATGAATTCTGCACGCAGCGTAACTCTTAATGATACTGTTTTTCTTAGTCTAGTAATTTTTGCCTCCCACATTTTCCAAAGAGATCATAATGAAAAGAGATTAAGGCACCTGAAGTTGTCTGAGTTGGAACTTAGATGCCTATGTCCAAAGCAATGGTCTTGAAACCTTTGCTAAACTACCAGATTCTACTTTCTGACCTCAAAGCGTTACTTCAATTTTCAGCCCATATGTGTGTTCAGGAGAGGTTCATAGTTTCTGGCAGGGCAGAGTCTTACAGCACTATTTATTTCATGCTTAAGTCTGAGATCCAGGAATTTTGCATTTCTGTACGAAAGTCCCTTACAACAAGGTTTCTCAAAGCATCACTAATTCATATCACTGAGATCAGAATCTTTACAAATTAGACATTCATCCATGAACAGTTGTACTTATTGTGTATGACGCTGCTCATAGCTGTTGTCCTGTTCTCTCTCTCCATCTTCCATCAGGTTTTTGTTTAGTTGTTTTTACTGGTTTTCTTTCTTCAGCTGATTGTCTAGTGATACATTTAGAGTGGCAGCCCTTCAGGGCCAGAGCTTTTCTATATTATATCCTTAGCCAGATATCATTGGAATCTCCTGTCTCCACAAAAATGATTGTGATAATGTTAGCAATTAAATATATGGAAGCAGACACTGCACCCTTTTCTTTGGGAATAAACAACAGAGATTTGGCAGTGAGTGTACACTGTGAGAGCGCAAAAATCAAGCTAATAAAAAGTGAGCACTTCTGTCATGAGTACGACTGTTCTCAGAGCGCTGAGCTACCTGCTATTTGCAGAAACAGCATGGGCTTGTGCCAGATGAAGAAAGATTCTCCGTTCTGTAGTGTCATCACCTAATATTTACATTTTCTGTGCTTAAAGACACTGTAGGTATGGAAGTGTTCCTATCTATCTATAGCATACAGAACTTGGTGTGTATCAGATCGCCTTAAGACTGCTTAGTAGAAGGCAAGCTTTAAGACCAAGAGAAAGTCAAAGAAAAGTTTCCAACAAGTGGTTAAAATATAAGAAAAAAAGTCAAAATGGAAATCAACAAAATGATCTATCAAATGTGAAATATTCTTCCCTGCAGCAAGATTCTGTTGAAAGGCGTTGTTCACGAGGAAAACAGATTTAGAGAATCTTGAATTTTCCTTTTGGGTCTGTTTTGGAGAGTTGCCCAAAAAGCTGAGGACACCAATTCACAAACAGCAAATCTCCTTTTCCATGTATTTCCTTACAGATCTGGAAGAATACTTCTGTCCAGTATATATACTGAAGTTAACTTAGAACCAGACCAGTCCTTTGCAGGGAAAATGAAGTGTTAAAAGTATCTATTTCAAGTTCATTCTTTAATCTAAGGAAATCCATTGTTTTGCAACTTAAATTAAAAGGTAAAGAGTGTAAAGGAATTTACCGCCCAATTTAGCGGTAGAACTCCTCTGCCTCCTGTTACATGATGGGAGTGAAGATGGGAGTCTAGTATTGCCAAACTTGCTTTGCAGTAGGTGAGTTTGATTTTCATCTCGTTGGTTGCACGTCTCTGATCCATCAGCTCTGCTTTGTCTGCTTCCTTTGTTTCATGCGGGTTGACTGTTTCTCCCCAAGCAGCAAAGCAGACAATGTAAAAAAACCCAAAACAATCCTTTTTTAGTCTTGTAAAATGAATCACCCATTACATAAAATATTATGTATAAATATCAGAGGCAAAATATTCCAATAACTATAGAACTACAAGCAGATTGTTCACTTGGCAGAGGCTGTGTATGCTGTATGAGCGTACAGAGAGAGCACCAGCAGTGGAACACTCAAGCATCTTCTGCAACAACAAAGGAGCAGACAGTGCCTTATAATGTGTTAGGCTGACTACTGAAAGCTCCACTTATACTGCTGTCATTGCTACATTCTTTATAAATTGCGGGTAATTGGGAATATTTCTTATAAAAATCCTTATTAACCCCTCACTTATGTATTAAACAAGTTTAACATTTTCTGGTTTGACCTCTGCATTACGTTAAAAACCTTACACTTACAGAACATAGATTTAACACAGATTTGAGATAGGGTTCTTAGTATAACATTATTAGATACTTCTAGTGGAAGGGAACCCTCTGCAAACCCGGTGGCAACCTTTCTGTGTCAAAACTTTGTGTTTCCATGGTAAAAACACATGCATCATCATGTTTTAATGAAGTTTCAGAATTACACTTTAGACTCTTACAATTCCAGCAATGTTAAAGCACTCTATTATGCAGAACATTCATATTGTTCCATTTAAACTGTGTGAGGCTGGTTTTTCATCTTCAAATTTTAAAAGAAAAACTTACTACTATTTCACTTTAATGTTGTCTCTTTCAGTTTTCTTTGTGATTTTGGTCTTTTTTTGCTGCTATCTATTCCCCTAAATGTTATATTAAGTCTTTGCTACTGAATTGGTTAAAAAAAGGAGGGGGGGGGAATCCATTTAAAGCTCTCAGCATGATCTGGATCAGTCTTTCCATCTTTGTCTTTTCACACTTTACTTACTTTCTTGTCTTCTGAAGCTTTACTGTTAATTTCCTCCATGGGGTTACCAAGTTATAAGATTTTTTTTTTTTTCCCAGTTACTACACATCTCATCAAGTATTCACTCACTGAAATTGAGTGTTTTGCAACAGGAAAGCATTGGCCAAATTATTGAAGAGTTATTCCCAATTACTCTTAGTTTATAGCAAGCCACAATCATTCATGCATGTTTAACACCAAGAACAGATTTTGTATAAAAGTCATATGAAAGATACAGAGTAAAATAACATTATGTTATGCTCTTAAATAACCAATAGGTGGACTTTTTGTAATTAGCTTCCTTCTGACTGCGTTTTGCTCCTGCTGTTCAGGATATGAAAAGTCATTATGCACTGAAAAGATAAGTGAGGAGCTGTCTAGGAAGCCTAAGTACAGTTTATAGACTTGTTAAATACTAAGGATCCTTAGTCAATCAAGCCAATGTTTTATGGAATCATGGTGGCTAATTTAGTGAATCAAAAAACATCATGAATATATCAAATGAAAAGTTATGATTTTGTATATGTTAGCAGCCAGGAATGTCAATATCCAAGAGTTTTGTTGTGATATAAATCACATTTTTAAGCTGAATAATCTGGAATTAAGAGAAATCCTTGTCTTTTGAAGGGGAATGACTTGAAAGCTTTTGATTTCCTCAGTTTAGTGTCACCACAGGCATTCTGTTCAAGTAAATAATCTTTAATTTTTACATTATAATTCAATGTATTATAAGTGCAATGGGCTACTGCAGTACAGTTATAGATTTGGACATCCTATTTATAATTAAAAAAATGTTTATAGATATACTTTCCAGTTCAGTTTACTTTAGAAATATAATTTCCAGCTAACATGCAGGGCNATGTTTATAGATATACTTTCCAGTTCAGTTCAACTAACATGCAGGGTTGTTCAGTTACAGATATCACTACTGATGATACAAAATGCATTATTTTATATTTAGCAGTCTTGCTTGCACATATTTATTTCAAATCTAGAAACCTCAGTCATGGAACAAGACCCAGTGTCTCGCTTATGTAATCTGCAAACGGAAGAAAGAAATTATTCTGGTCCCCCCAAAGTTTACAAGCTTACTCTCTCTTCCCTAGCTGTATTTTACTATCAGAGTGGGAACTGGGAGTAGTAATGCTCACAGTTTAGGGTGGTACAATAAGAGATCAGTTTCAGAAGTTCATATAAAACAGCATGCATATGTATGCTGATCTAAATCTTCCTTTAAAACTTGTGGAAATCTTATGTGAACAAATTCTGTCAGAAGTTTTCCAGCATTTCTGATTATAATTCAAGTACCGCAGGAGTAGGGGTTTTTGTTTGTTTTGTTAGGTATTCCTGGACTTCTGAACGTGGTACCTTGAGTCAGAACTGGAAATGAAACACAGACAATAAAACCCTGCCACTTATATAATCTGAAATGACAGGTACATTCCTCCTTACATGTTTTATATTTTGTCACATTTTTCCCCAAACAGATGATTTATAGGATTTATTTACTCTGGAATTGACACTTGCCATACAATAATGATCCAGTTATCTGGATTCATAAAGATATAGACAAACCTGGCTAATATGCAGAAATAGAGGGTAAGCAAGATCTACTTCTCAGTACTTGAAGGAATCAATTCTTAATTTTTTTTCCTGGGGTTTGCTGTTTTTCGTTAATTTAGCTGGGTTTCCTTGGTTAACTCCTTCTATGTGATAGTTCTATTTGTCCACCTCTAAGTCCTCCTCCACCCAATAACTTTTGAGCCTGTCAGCCACTAACAGCCATGGAGGTCTCAGAGCTGGTGTGTTCACACAGGCTTTGTGGTTTTTTGGAGCTGTCACGAAGGTAGCTGTATCTCCAACCACAGCTATTCTGAAAGGGAACAGGCAGGCAGTTTGTGTGGACTGTTCAGCAAGCACATGCTTCTCACTGAGCTCACCAGTGTGAGGGGTGCCGCTGGCCCAGCTAGACCAGCACAAGGTAGCAGAAGAGCTGGGTAATAATCCAAGTGCAGTGGATTTGCAGGGTGTAGGTTCTTTAGATCCCCTGTTTGTAGAACATCTTGTGTTCTTTGCTTCACTTGTCTGTGTATTTTCATACATTGAACTGGACTTTTTCCTAACAATTTTAGTTTTGAATGTCTTATTTCAAAACAGAGTTTATTTTTTTCTTATTATTGCTATTATTTTAAGATATGGAGATTAGAGTTGTAATTAAGGTTGTATTAACAAAATATTAATTAAAAAATAGTAGGAAACAGGCCCTCCATTGGGTAGTTATATAGGAAAGCAAGAAAGCCAAAGGAGGAATAAAATGAGAAAGTTAGGGGAACTTGCCTAAAGCCCATTGTGAGCATAGGATTTCAAATTCTTTGCCAATTTTCCTTTCCCTTGGAGTACACTATCTCTACTGATTTCCTAATTTAACCTTCCTTATCTGTGAAATAAGCTGTCTTAGCTTTGCCTGTTTCATAATGCCTTCTAAGGAAGTTTTACTGTGGAAGAAGGCTTTTTACTGCAATGCTAACTAATTCTCTCCCTCGATAAGGCACTCCAATCAAAAGTTATAAGAAACCAACGTTCATATTGTAAATTACATTTTGAAAAATCTAGTGATGAAACAGTTATTTAAAACAGAGAAGAGGAATTTTCTCTGAGCAGAAAATTAAACTGTTAAAACAAAGATTATGGACAATGGGGACATTACAAAAATTTTTACTCCACCTCAAAGGAAATATAATATACAAGATCCGGTTCAAGGTGCCAAATTGCTTTTTCATTGTTATTTAATCCTTCAAATGTTCTGAACAATGATACCAACAATTAAAACTTTACCAAACGTGGCATATTTTTCTCAGTGCTTCAATCTGTATTTCACCAGGAGTACACTCATAACCTTTTGAAATGCGCAGAACAACTAAGTGACATTTTATGTCTCTCTTTCAGCAACCAAGTTCTAGTGAATTCTGACCCCTGAACTGTACTTTAGCAATCACTTTAGGCAACAAGCTCCTGTGACACTGCTGGACAAAATGTCAATCACTAAAATTAACAGTTGAGCTGAAAGTGTCAAATCTTTGTAGCCGTGTCACTGTGACGTTTAGGAAACAGCAATCTTGGGAAGAAATAGTCAAGAAGGGACAGAAATTGTGCACCCTTGCAAGGTCCTGTGTTATCTGGGCCACAGTTGCCTTGCAGTGAGAAAAAAAACATAGCTTTATTTTAGAAGTGAAACAAATTAACTGTTAAGTGGGGAAACTCATGGTGAATGCTCCAGTTCCTTTGTTTAAGATGGCATTTTCTGTTTTTAATTATAATTTGCTTGCATGCTTTGTAATACTTGAAAGCAATCAAAGGTGCATCAGATGTTACTTTAGCATCCATTCTTCCCCCCTGCTCCTCCCCCTCCTCCACAATTTCTTCAGTTGTGAGAAAGATTTTTTGAAAAATACCCTCACCCTGTTAATCCTGAAAAAGCCTTCTGTTAAAGAAGCTATTTTTGGCTCTGAAGTTGAGCCTAAGCAAGCAAAATAATAAAATGTTATAAAAATTTGTTAAATATCAATTCTTGTTCAGTGCTCAGAATGATACAAATATTTATCTGCTGGATATAAAGGGCAGTACATGTTGGACAAGCTGTGAGTAGTTACAAACTATAAATTATTTCAGATCTGATTTTCAAACATATACGAACTCTTCTGCTCAGTGGCATCATCTGTAACTGTGACTGTAGTAAACTTCAGAGATGCTTTAACTTCAGAGAAATTCCTTAACAGCTGAAATAACCGAAGAGCCACTGTTGCTAATCTTGTTGGTAACTCATGGTATAGTGATAGCAGGTTGCAGCTGTGATTTTGGATTAAGTATGGTGTGCAGGGACAAAATTATTTCATCATCATGACATACAGGTGCCAGTGGACTGGCCAATGTGAGTGGGCAGTAGAAGGGGTGGTGCAAGACAGATTTATGTCTCTCTGTAAGCTCACTGACTTTCTGGAATAAGAGCTGGAATTTGCGAGAGTATGAAATGTCTCTAGGGGAGGAGTATCACAGGACTAATGCCTTGTTTCACTTTTTTCTGTTCCTGGTAGTGATAACAGGCAGAGGAACATGGAATTTGGACATTGCCGTTATAAAGACAGAAAGATAATGCTACTTCTTAAGGACAGGGGCAGCATGGTATGATTAGCGTTTGGAGAGTGAAGTCATCTTTAAGCGGGCAGAGATGCATGCAGATTTTAGAGGGTGACATCAAGTATCGTCTGACTTTTGAAACTCTTTCAGAAAGTCAGCAGCTGAAGATCTGAGCAAGGGATAATGCACTTACAGAGCACCCTGCAATTCGTAGAGATACCAGTTTCATATGAGCTGTGACAGTGACCTTGACTTCACATGATTTCTTTTGTTCTAAGACCTGGTTTAAATATGGCTTTGTGATCTATTATTTGAGGTCTTTGCATAACATATATCCAGGTTGCAAACCTTTGCAGTTTTGGACCACAAACCTCCTACTGATGCCAACAGGAGTTTGAAGTCCAGGGGCAGACTCCAGCTCATTATGGAAACATGGATGACGTAGATAAAAGCAGTTTGACACATCACATATAGTAATGAGACATCTATCTTATCACCTAAGACTAATTTACCGCGTAAACAAACAAGATATTCATGAGAGCTGTGTATATGTCCCATAAGAGTTGAATGAGATTAAATGGTGCAAAGATCCCACCCCTGTCTGAGTATGAAGACCTTTTTGTCCTTCCTTCTTTTGTTTCTTCTTTGATTTCTCCTTTGCAGTGAGATTTGACTAGATAAAGCAATGGCCAGACAGGTACTATACTTTGCTATCCTCTCATTTTCAGAAACTAAATCATACAGATAACAGACTAACCAGCCAGCATGGCCATGGCACTTGTGAAAAATCTAACTGGCTGTCTTAGAAACAGCTTTTTAAATTTAGTAAAGCAGATAAATAAAGGAGAAGCATCAAATTACATCTTGTTTGGTTCAGTTGTCTATAAAGAAAACTTCTTATAATTCAAGTAAGAAATTCTTACATGAATTTCTTAATGTCTTCACTAACTTTATCCTTTCCATCTCTTTTGTTTCTTTTCCTTCCTTCTCCATGCTTAAAGTGCATCACTGGTTTGCTTCCCTCCTCCATCCCTCCGCTTCTCTGCTGTTTCTTCCAACCCTCATTGTTCGTGTTGCCTTTTACCTTGTTTTCTTTGCTCATTTGCCCCCTCAGAGATCCTCATTTTTTGGAATATTTATTTCACATCATGAAGAAGAAATTAAGTGAAACAGAATCACTGAAGTCAGAGTGTATTGCACTGCAGAAACTGGGAAGGTTATAAAATCAATCATCTTTTTCTTTTCCTTCCAGTTCCTTTTCTATTTTCTTTCTCATCTTCCTATAGTATTCTACACTTCCCTTTCCTTCTGTCTCCCATCATTACCACAGCAGTATTTCTCCATCTGCAAAGAGAACCAGGCAGCATAAGCAGGCTCCTTTGCTGGACAGAAGATAAAGGAGGAGCTATAAATACCTTCAAAATGGCTTGAAAGCTTTAGGTTTGATTGACTTGGCTTGTGGTACAAGACAATATAGCTTGACAGCTCTGGCAGCCCTCATGAACATAGACAGTCAGCCAGTCTATATCTTCTCCATTTTGTTCTTTATTATTTGCCATCCATAAACCTTCTGTTACTTGAAATGAAAGTTTGACTGAGATGTGTTAAATCCATTCAAACAGAGCTAGCAGAGAATATAAATAACATATCAAATGTGAAAATAATGATGATTCCCCCCTCTTTTTCTTGCCTGTCATCTTGCAGTGGAGAAAGTGGTTCTGGAAAGACTGAAGCCTGCAAACAGATAGTGAAGCATCTCACTTGCAGAGCCAGTTCCAGCAGAAATACCTTTGATACAAAGATAAAACATGTAAGTAAGCTTTCTGATCATGGAGTAGAACAACGCAAAAATCTGACCTCTTGGATAGGCAAAGACATTTGAACTGTAAGGAAAAAGGCATCTGCTGTGCAGAAGTTCATAAAGGGTTTGTTTTCACCGTTGAAGTCAAAGGAGGCATCTTTCCTTGAATTGATCCAAATGGGAACAAGATTAAGCTCACATTCATGGACAAGAGGAAACCAAAAAGTGGAGGCCAGTTTTGTTTCTATATGTTTTGTTGACTTTGGAAAGTCGTGTTTCGGTGAATGAAAAACATTTGTCTGATAAGGTAATGCCTCCTAAATATGTACTAATTGCCTTCAGTAAGTAAATAAATTTACCTATATGGTTGTGGTGGTGCTTCTCTGGACAGTATAAGAACTGCTGAGGCATCTGAAGTAGTAGTATGTAAGACAGAAACTGAAAAGTTGCGGGAAAACTGCAAGGACTGAAAAAAGTTATATGGCCCAGTATTTGTATACTAAATATATTTATGAAATAGGCAAGAGTGCTGAATATTTGCTCAGTCATATTTACTTCCCACAGCAGAACCAAATTCTGTCCAGTGCTTAACACGAAATCATGAGAACTTGTTTCATGTATCAAATGTATGTCTCCTTGCTAGTCCATTGTAAATGGGAAGTTTTTGTTTGACTGAACATTGCAACTCGTGTTTCATTGTTACAGCTGTAACCTTACTGTAAGTTCACACTGATATTTTAAATTATAGAATTACAGAAATTATGCTGAACCCTTGATTGCCAACTCAAATTCTTTCAAAAACTTGCTTTTCCTGGTGAAAATTCTCGTCTGAGATCCCAGCTCAGAGACAGATTGACACAGAATGTTTAGCAGGGTGTGTGTGGTCATATCTCAGTTCTGAGTTTCATACTTTAAAAAAAAAAAAGGTTCGACTATCTCATCCACTCTGGTGACCTTCCTCTACAGTTGACTGAAGNTTTTTTTTTTTTTTTTTTAGTAGCTTTCACTTGCCGCATGCATGATATTCAACAGAACTCTAGAATTGTTCATTGTGGGGTTTTTTAATAGCATCACATGCATCATTCAGAACACACTGCTTTCTTCCTGAATTATGCATGATTCGGTCCAGAAGGATGATAAAAAAAATGTCAGAAGTACAGTTGACACTAACAGACAACCTACAAATCAGGATTATTGGGATGTGGGAAAGGCTACAGATACACTGGTTCATATTTTCTACATTCCAGCTGATAAGGTAATAAAAGTCCTATGGATTTTGGGTGGATTTTAGAAAAAGGTGTTTCATTTGTGTTTTCTGAAGACATTAAAGAAGCTTGATGACACTGACAACACTACAGCTGAATAAGCTGTAGCTTTACTTTACTTTGTGTAGTTACACAGTTGCCATGCTAAAGTGTTTTTCACAGTGTTATCTGATACATTGATTGTATTCCTGAACTGACATATTTAATCTAGGTTTCACGTATCAATGTTAAGAATACCCTTGTTATTTTTTCACTTTTTTGATATAAATTTTGAAGTCTAGTGTTGCAATAATATAATTATATAGGGAGAGTACACTTTTACTTTATTTTAAACCCAAGAGCCAGATCTACAAGTGATGTCTATTTCTACTGTGTATTTTTTTATTTACTACCTACACAGGTTTATGTACAGTTTTGAACTGATCAGCTGTAGATGCTATTCAAGTAGAATTCCAAAATTCATGTCAGATCCTCCAAGTCCTTTTCTTTCCTAAATTTCAGATTAAGTAGTGAGTAGAAGAACTAAGTAAATAAGCAACTTTGTGAATAAGCAACTGAAAACTGGTGCTTTGGATACAAAGATGGCAGCAGTGGGAATCAGGAGGTGTTGGAAGTAGTATTGTCTCTGCTGCAACTTGTCTCCTGACCACAGGAAGATTCCCAGGGACAACCATCATGAACAAGTGCAAATGAAATAAGATGTTGTCCTCAGTTAAGAAGAGGAATCAGTGTGGGAGGGGGCTGACCAGGCCTAATTTTGTATTAAAGTTTAATTAACTTTGTAGACTCCTTCAACCTACTCTACATCTATACAGTAAACAACAATCCCTACATGCAGTTACCTGCATGTTACCCTGCTCCCTGACACAGTGTAAGTCCCCATCAGGTCCTCTAGCCACAGTTTGGAGGACAACATGCACCAGGGACCATTCAAAAGAGTATGTCCACCCTATTCTGCAAAAGAAAAGGTAGATGTCTGAAAGTGAGCCTTACCACGCCACTTACCATAGCTGATAGAGAGTCCTGTTCCTGGTCCTGTTTAATTTAATAGTATAGATGTAGCCGTGCGTGTCAATAAGTCTTAGTCAATGCAGGTGGAAGAGAATCACCACATATTAAGAAAAATGAGTTGCCTTTTGGTTATAGGAAGATGCCTTGTAACTAGCTTAGATGGGACACCTGACTTCAGACAGCGAAGGTAGATGTAGCAGATCCCACCCATGCAGAATGCAGTAGATGTTCTGGTTTAGCTGCCTTTTAAGGTGCTTTAATGAACACAATAGCCTGGAGTCATTCCTGCTGCAGTTATGCATAGCAGCATCAAAGTTAATAAAGCTGCACGGGTTAAACCAAGTGCTGAATTAGCCTAATGAGCAAACACATCCGAAACAACACAGCTGGAGTGGAACCAAAACTAGGCTGCCTAGTTTTCTGCTGCCACCTACTGCACAAATAGCTGGTTTAATTAATAATTCTGAAGGGTCTGATTTTTAGAGCTTCTGTCTTGGTGACTGGAACCACATGTTATCTGTGCCCTCTTCCTCTGCCCACAGCCCTCTCTCACCCCCGCAGCTGGGTCACGTAGCTTCAGCAAACCCCTGTTATATCAGAACACCAGTGTATTTGGGCCACATTGCAATCAATTTCTTAGGATGCAAAACAGGAAAATACTGAAGGGAATCCTTCAGGGTGTAAGGGGTGTAAGAAACTAATTATAAACAAAAAAAAGCTGAATACAGAGAAAACATGGAATAAAGATGACATATTTAATGCTTTTGGAAAAAAAAATATTAAAAATTATTGCTGTGTCCATGAAGGAGTAACACAGAAATGCATTAGTGAGAGATGCCATGAAAAAGTCTGAATCTATTTTTTCCTTAGTTTTTCACTAGTATAATGCTGAAGTAATTGTATTTGAAATCAATAATTTATGCCATTTCTGGCATCTTATAAAGCTTGCAAATTCCTTTGCTTGGCTATTAGCATCGACTGACTGTAAGTTTACAAGCATAGCTGCCTTCAAAGATTCTAATCTTTTTGCTAAGCACGCCAGCTCTGGGCACACAACTCCAGTCACTTGTACCCAAACCACCTGTAAGGACACAGCTCATGTGCGAGCCATTGTCTTCCCCCTTCTATTTACAACTTCCACTATGCTGACAGCACTTTTTTTTTTTTTTCTTTTGAGCTACCTTACTTTAATTTCTATTTATAGTAAACACTTTCAAAGAATTTTTTAAATTCCAAGCTGGAAAATGGTCTTTCCCCTCTCCCCCCACAAGTTATTGATCACAAACCAACCTCACTGATGTTCTTTAGGTTTCAATAAGGTTCATTGAAATATCTTCCCATTTGTTTCCTCTCTTATTACTTCTTTATCATTTTCTTGCAGGTAAACTGTATCTTGGAGGCCTTTGGGCATGCTAAGACACCCTTGAATGATTTTTCCAGCTGTTTTATAAAATATTTTGAGCTACAGTTTTGTGAGAAGAAAAAAACATTGATTGCAGGTAAGCATCATTTAATCTGTTTATTTTTATATGACCCACAGACTAGTAGTTCAGGGATTCCAGTGTGCCATACACAGAGTTAGGCATCAGTGGCCTTAAAGTATGTGACAGAGGCAATGGGATTTTACGGAGTGTCAGAGGAACATGTTTAATAGCACGTGAATTCATAACTAGTCAAGAACACTGTTAAGAACAGTATTAAGAGGGAGAGACCTCTTCTGTGCAACCACTAGGTGGCAGAGAAAGACAAGAAAAAAAGTTTAACACCATCGATTCCTCTTACATTTCCCAGGAAATTACATTTCCCTTTACGCATGAGAATAACAAAGCGTAACAGCTCTGTGTCACTTTACTGTGAAATAAAAGTAACAAAGAGATTATTTTTTTTCATTTCTATCTAATATTGTATTAGATATCTTAAGTATCCCTTAAATAAGTGATAAACTCATCTGTTTAGGGCAAACAAAATACAAGTATACTCTGTATACTCTGTAACACTGGAATTAGACATAATTTATTACAGCTTTGAGCTTTTTCTAAAGGAACTAGGAATCATACTGATGTTTATTCTTGTTAGAGGTAAGATAATGTGGAATTTGTGCCTGCTTTCAGAGTAAGTGAAAGTCTGCTAATCCCCAGTAAGCGTTCATTAGTGGGTGGGGGGGAGGGGAGAGGGGGAAGAATAATGGGCAAAACTTCAGTTTTATTCAGAAAATTCTGATCTTCAGAGGCAGTCAGGGAGAATTTTCATTTCTGGTCTGCGTAGATCATTTTAAAGTTACTCTGTGCTAAAATGAGAGGTGCGTGCAGAAATAACTGTACACAGTTTCCTACTTGCACTGATCTTCCTGAATGCAAAAACTGTGTGATAAGACACACTTTTGATCAAAGTAAATTAAATTCCATTGCATAAACATTTCTAAAACTACTCTTTTTTTTTTTTTTTTTTTTTGCCATTTTAAATGGTTTTATGCTTTCAGAATTTTTTCCTAAAAATACTATTTGGAAAAATTTCATACTGGGAATTATAATTCATTTTCTCAAAAGAGTTCACTGTACCCTAGCAAATAAGTTTTTTCAGTGATAATGTCACTGCATAGGAAATTACTGTCACTTTTTTCTGGGTTGTTTAACAAATATAGGATATTTGGAAAGAAAATGTAAAACTAAAAAGTGTGATTTGTTTTTTTATTTATGAACTGTTGTGTGAGGAATATAAACAAAGTAGCGTAAACATGAGAATGGACTAAACAGCATCTGAGTTAAGCTTGTAAAAATAAGGTTCAATACCTGAAACTAACATTTTATAAATCCTTTGTATTGTATAAATTTGATTTGGGTATATTTAGTTATCACAATTACATTGCGTGCTCATTTTCTCTCTTTTTGTTACACACAAAGAGCACAAATGCAAGCAGATGAAAATTATATTAATTTTGAAAAGTCAAGCATATGAACATTAGAAATGCCAGAACTGAAGTTGTCTGAGATACTCTTGGGTTTCCTTGTGTATACACATTTAATGCTGTTATTTTTCCACCCAACACCAACTTTATTCAGTGCAGAGAATGGACTATATTTCTTCAGTGATCTGCTACTAAATAGTTTGTTTCCCTTCATTGATCCATGTGTGGTTTGTGCCACTTTGTTTTGTTCTAAAAACAGAATGCTAGTTTTTCTGTGAATTTTCTGTTGCTCATCAATATTTTTCACTGTTATGAGCATTTCAGAAACAGAAATGGCTTCATTTTCACAGTACTTCTGACCTAAGGTTGTGTCATTCAGTTCCTCAGATGTGGAACGGAAGCCTCGAGGCCTCAAGGCCATGCGTTCCCGCAATTTTGGGTGCCGTGCTTGAGATTGCAGGGATTTGAGTTTTCAGACAGCTTTACCCAGACTTGCCAGTTTAATTCACAACCTTCATCTGTGAATGATATAAATGTGGAATCAGTTAACCAGGCTCTTGTGTCAGTTTTCTGGTGCGCTGATGCTGTGTTTTTATCACTTTCAAACCATAGGCATTAAATGAGAAAATCTAGGGATAGTCAAGTCCATTAAAAAACATAAACAAACTACTTATCGGTCCTACTATTCCCCAAACATTTAAGAATTGAATCAATTACTCTTACTAAAGCTAAGGTAGCCAAAAGTTCTGTAATTTACAGTCAAGAGTGAGAAGCCCCAGTACAGCAGTAAAAGTGGTTTTTATATTTGTCTAAGTTGCAGTTGTTTGTGCTGTTTGATTTGCGTTGTGATGTTGCCTTTTCTAGGCCGCTGCTAAGCATCCCTTCTGAGTGAAATTGTCCCAAATTTACACCACCATAAATGAGAAAAGAATCAGGCATGTTGCCTTTGGCTGGTTTAAATCCCACCCAGTGATCTTCTGAATCTATTTGTAAGATCATTTGCAGCAATATTTACTGTCTTACACTGTTTAAACACGAAGGTAAAATGTAAATAGGCACAGCACCTGATGCAGCTGACATGACTTTATAACTCATTGAGGCAAACTGGGCTAAATATTTCTGGTTTATAAACAATAATCCAAGTGACACTAGACTGCCTCCATCGAAGGGCTTAGGTTGTTTAAACTCCTTAACAGACAGATCTTAAGGGTGGAGATCCAGAACAATTTACTAAGGAAGGGGCATGCAAAGTACATGTGTGCATTTTTATTATAGAGGGCAAGCTCAAGGTAGCGTTCCTTGCATTTTGAGTGGACATTGGTGAAGTTTGTGACACCTTTTTGTTCGTGCTGAAGTTCTTTTATGCCTAGACCCTGGAAATGCTCCGACTACTGTCACATAAGGTTTATTCTTATAGCAGGAAGTCCGATATACTAAATAACAGAAACATCGGCCATGATTTTCATCTACAGGCTTGATGAAGTCTTTCTTATAAACTGGATCTTTTCCCCAAAGTTTTGAGAACAAGGATGGAGCTCTTGAGTGTGGTTCTACTCAAAGCCAGTACAGATACCTATAGAGGTTTTATGTGTCTTCTCTGACTCTTGTTTCTGATGAGATGTGCTGCAACGTTGGGTTCAAATGGGAGTTTTTTCTGCGACAAGTGGCTTTGTGGTCAGGTACCTTTCATGGCTTTAGTCCAATCAAACAAGTGGAGGAGGTATAACTCAGATTAAGTTGTTGTTCTTTGTGATCGGCTAAAATAAGGCAGTGGGAACTAATAAAAAGTCTTACATCAGAACAAATACAGAATAAACTACAGGCCAGTGATTTCATTAAGTTTCTAAAATGAATTCATATCAAACAGAACTCAAAGACTGATCTGCCAAAAAATCATAATCATTCATAGACCACAATTCATACCCACTGCATAGTAGTAAAAGACTGATTGTTTATTTATTTCCAGAAGTAAAATTGCTGCATTTTACTTTTATTTGGAAAGGGAGAGAGTAAATGGTCTTTCAGGCAAGTTGACATAATTCCTAAGATGAAAGGCAAGGCTTCTGTCAGCTTCCTCAAATTACTAAAAAAGAAGGTCAGGAAGAGAAAATAAAGCCTGACAAACTTATTCTCCAGGTTTTCCTGCATTGCTTTTCAGGCCTTGGTTCTCAGTCTTTGTTTTTTGAAAACCAAGGCCTGATTTTTTTTTTAAGTTGCACTGAAATGGAAAGATCTAATTTGATTTGTAAAAAGAAGCAAAATGCATATTCTCCTGTGTGTGTTACAAACATTTTTTATCAATTAAAAAGTTTCAGACGTGAATTTCCTTTTCTGGTATAAGAAAGACTGCAGCCGGCTAAGCTCTCTCATGTGTTTTTGTACTGTGTTTCAGCTCTGAACTTCCAAACGTTATTTTGTCTTTAGCAATAGCTGTGTTTAGGACAGCATGGATTTTGAGAAAGAGTAGCGTAGTTTCAAAGAATGCATAGCTGGAAGAAAGATTTCACTGGCCACGCTTCCGACACAGAGGCCGCTTGCTGGCTTTGTGGCTGCTCAGTCGATCAAATGATCTGTTAAAAGAAGCACAAATTTCCTTGTGCCTGTAAGCACAGTCAACACGGCACAAAAAATGGCAGACTTTGCTCTGGAACTTTGTTATTTTCCCCTTTTATTTCGCACATAGATTAACGAACATATAATTTCACTTTGTAGAAAAGCGTATCGCCGTGATAGTCTTCTTTATGAGTTACTTTAGCTCCATTAAGGTGGTGCTGTGTTTGATTCTTGCTGATCAGAAGCTCGACTTTTCTTAACAGCTCTTCCCATTGCTGGACATGCTGAGATGAACTGTATTTAGCCTTATTAAGGTGGGTGACCTGAAGTACCTGAAAAGGGCTGAATTAATTTGTGTCATCTAAATAAGTGGTGTTGCCCATCATTAAAGTTAAATGTATTAATTAATCAGTTAGATGACCTCCAGTAACATTTTTCTTGCTTTTATTAATCAATGAATGTTAAAAACACCAGAGTGATAGTTATGAAAGTCTCAGTGAAGATCATTGCACACAAAAAAAAAGTGATTAAAGATTAGTAATGGCCGCTTTTCAAATTAATTGATGGTAGGGCTGGTTTTACTGAGAAATAGGTTACAAGCACAATAAAAGATGGAAATCATCCCTCAGGTTCATTTATTCTGTTTTACCCTGTAGGAATGGCAGCCAGGTAATGACTGATTCTGCTGAAAGTGTGTGCCTGGGCCAGCCCTGCCATGACAGGTTAAGACTGCATTGCTTCAATTTGCAGTGTGCTGCAAAGTTACTGGAGCCAGAAACATATCCTGCTACCAGCTTAATGATGTCCCAAGTGGGCCCTTTTACTTCCAGCATGGTCCTTTTTTCCATAGTGTAGCAACAGAGGGCTAGATGGCTGATACACAATTTCTCATTTTATTGGTTCCATAATAGCAGGAGTTAAATTCTACTATTTGTAAGATGATTAAATGCGCTAGATCATGTCTCCTTAGTTCAGTAAGTCAGCCGTACAACTCTCCTCTGTCAGTCCTTCTGTCTCTTCAGCAGCTAGAACCCCAGGCATGCTCTTGGTTGCCAGCACATGTGTCAGGCCATGCCTGTGCTGTTATATAAAAGAAAGGGTGGAAAATGCCCCTAGGTAGTGTGTACCACTGACCTTCCATACTGCTTAACTGGGATGTGTCTGGGATGGTTTGGCTTGTGCAGAGTAGCACTTTGTGAGACTGTACATAGTTACACTTAGTTCAGCGACAGCGCTTAACTTCCGAGACCTTTCTCAAACAATATGTTCAAGATTCACCGGTTTTGTTTCCCTCCATTCTACACTGTCTTTCAACAATACTCTCACAGGCCGCATTCCCTCATACGCTCAACTGCAAGTAACTTCAAGTTTGCTGTTTAACAGTATAGACAGAAACTTAGAGCTCTCCAAAAGATAGGAAGATACTTAGGTGAAATTTAAAAGAAATTATTACCAGAAAAATAGCAATAACCAAGCTGGCTCTGAATGAGCTACTGTGGATATTAGCAACTGTATGGTGACAGGAGCATGACATTCTGGCTTCTAGCCTAGCCATTAGGCTAAGGCAACTACCGTGCTTCTGATACACACTCTCACACACCGAGATCTAACCTGCATAACTTTGCTCGGCATTGCATTGGGCAATACCTTTGAGTCCAAAACGGATTCTGAAAATCCTTTTTCAACTATCCTCACCTTTAGAAGTCTTTAAACTCCCACTCTGCCTTCAAACTTCAGGTCTCTCAGGCATCTGAAGTTGCTTGCGCTTAGAAATGGAAGTTTTCACTGCATCAAGCAACTCAGTGCGATTTTATGCTTAAACCCAGTTTGCTTCAAAAAAGTAAAAAAAAAAAAAAAAATTAAAAAACCATGAGCAGCTCAAAAACAGTATGTATTTAGAGAACATACTACTGTGCTACAGGATGTACGTACCAGTATTTTTTATCACTGAATGTTCAAGAACTACCTCCAACTCATAAAGGAAGAAGTCTTAGATGAGTTGGTTGTCATTCAGACTATGGGAAGCTATGGTTTAATATCCTCCTCTCCTCACAGTGTTTCATAAAATATAGCTCCTCCATTGCTGAGAAGTACACCTTATCCTCTAAACTCAACAGTCTTTTCCAGGGTAAGGATGCTTGCTAAGACCCTGCCTGAAAGCTCTGCTGTATTGCAGAGATTGAGAAGCATAAATCTGCAACAGAATGTACCGCATCCTGGTGGAGGGGGGGTGCTCAGTCATGTGTGACGGGACAAGCTTCTGGTCTTTGCACCACAGCTAGTATTCTACATTAACCAATGATGAGATAAAGTATACAAAGAGTGGGGTAAGTGGGAACTGGTCAAGTCCTTGTTCACAGCGAGGCCCCTGACCTCTAGCTACAGTTAGGTGCTCCCATGTTCTCTTTAGCCTGCTATGTCTGGAACTTTGTGGTGGTGTACACTCAATGGAGAACTGGAGTAATCTGCCCAAAACAGCACATCTCCCTCTGTCTCTTCACAAATATCTCTAAAACACCTGTAGTCTGGTGAAGCAGGTGAATGGATCTCAGGCTCCAATATTTCCTCTGCCTCTGTGTTATGCCTCTCTCAGAACCTTATAGGCCTGAGGTTGTGTATGATCCTGTAATTAGCATTTCTGTAGGCAAATCGTGGTCAGGTGCATCCTCCTTCACCTTCTTCCCAGATGCATTGATTCACATGGCTTCTTATTTGGCCAGTTCATCATAGCCCTTCTGAGATGCCCATGTATCCCCAGGCACAGGTTAGTGATGACCAGTTCTCAGAGAATTTGTCTCCTTGTAGCCCTCTAGAAGTAGCCATCTAGAAGTTACATGGTTAATCTAAACTATTAATCTAAGTGTTCTTGATTACCAACAGAGAAAGAGGAAATGGTTCCAAGGCTAGTTTTTCCAAGATGTCTTGAATCTCTCTTGCATCTTTCTCTCTCCATTAAGAAGGAACTTAGAATAGATGTCAATGCTCAGATGGTTACACTTTGGTGAGATGACTAATAGCTTGTCTCTTAGAAAGCCTTGCCAAATATGATAATTGGTTCCTCAAATAAGTAAAACAGAGTACAAATCAACATCATTATGTTTAAAATTAGGTAATTTTAAAGATAATGTAAGACACTAAGTAAGGTAAGACATTTGTTCCACTAATTTTCATGGAATTAGGACTTTATATGTGATTTATACAGAAAACCGTGGTAGAACGAATGGTATTTTTTGTATATGCTCACCTCAAATTGTTTTATAAGAAACATTGTTTATTCTTCTCTGTTGCAATGGTGAATGGTTTAAAATATATGTTTAGAGCAATCAGTATAATGATGAATTTATTTGTTTGTTTCTCAATCAGCTAGGATTTATACATATATGTTGGAGAAGTCTCGTGTCATTATGCAACCTCTCAACCAGAGTAATTTTCATGTTTTTTACTTGATGATGGATGGGCTGTCTGCTGAAGAAAAATACACCCTGTACCTCAGTAATTTGTCTGCACACAGGTAGGAAAACAACTTTATATTTAGTATTAATATTGTTCTTATTTTAGTGCCTCTTTGCTCTTGAGGTCCTTCCTCCAATAGTGAACGTGTGTCACAACTTTTCAATGAGATCTGAAATTATTTATTATTGAGTACCTGTTCATGAGGATTTAATTCCAGAGTACATGCACACCCTCTTAACAAGATCAGAGTATTATATCCATTAGGATTATTGTCTTAAAGGAGAAAAAGGAAGGAGACTTCTTAGTTATTTTTTCATCTTCTGTGGACTAGAGTAGGTCTGTTCTTTTTTTTTTTTTTCCCAATGAAACGTTTTGTTGTCAGGAAAAACTGTTTTATTAAAATTAGACTTTTCTTATGGAATATGTTGATTTTGATGAAATGTCTCTATCTGTAACTGATGATTCCATTTTCATTTTTGTATTTACTTCATACTATTAAGAAAAAACAAAACAAAGTTTTAACTGCTTTGAAAATAAGGGTAGGATTCAATACCCAACACCTAAAATGAGGTCTTTGTGAGTGTCTCCACATGAGCTGGTTGTCTTGGCTTCCATTTGCAGTCAAAGGAGATTGAGTCCCCACTCAGCTCTATATGGAGTTACGTGTAGATGTGTGCTTTGGGGTGAACTGAAACACATTTGTGGCTTCATAAACTGTGCTGACTACATCCCCTTTAATAGTAAGAGCTTAAATATAAAGAGGTCTATATAGAAGCCTAAATGTGGTGTGTCTAAAACAGAATATACTCCTTAGGCTGTATACACTCCAAAAGTTTAATATAAGTGCAAGTTTCTGGGTTTTTTAGAAAATTTTGGGAGTATCTCAAAAACTATTAATTCAGATTCTTTTCATATTCCTGATTTAGACCATTTGGCGTTCTTTCTTCAGTCTTTTCTAAGAATTGTCACTGAAATGAGAGAAGCCAATTTGGCATTAATGATCTCTTAAATTGGCTAAGGTTATAACGAGTATAGTGAGTAACTGTAAAAAGACAGATAGTAATTCAAATGATGTAAAATGAGTGTTTTCAGTTTTTCATATCTAAGCCTTTTTCCCATGGATTTTTCTCTCAATATTTCTATGTCTACTCTGGCTAATACTTGAATAAAACGGTATTCCTAGATTTGGGGCCTGTAAATAATGTCGATTTTTGTAGAAAAAAAGTACTTGATTCTGATTTTTTCTTAAACGCAAGTCTTCATACTACTGTTGTTTGGTAACTTTTAAGCTTTTAGCACTTCTGGTTTTATAGAGAATAATGTAATGCGCTAGCTCTGAAGAAACCTGAAGCTAAGTTGCTTTACTAAAAATGACCCACTTCAAAGGGGGGGGAAGAGTTAAATTCTATGTTTTAAATCCTTTGAAGGCTTTGAAGACCAAAAGGATTCTGGGCTCGCGATCATTAATTTATTCCTCTTCTAGCAAAAGTTGTTTGGAATCACTCAGTTTATTCAGAAAATGAAACAGTTTGAAGTCACTTTGCAAGAAGCTCCAACAGGAAAGAACTTAGCAAAAACCTGAATAATTAGATTCACTTGAACAAAGCTTTATCTGATAATATATCTGATAAGCATCCAAAAAGAACAAATAGTATTTTAAAATAAATGTCTGAACATTGCAGTGCCAACTCTTTAGAAGTAATTTATAGCTGAACATTTGCATAAAGCTGCTTTTATCAATAAAGCTTTGCTTTGGCTACATAGAGTAGATTGTATCTTGCATTATTGAGAGAGAGTTTGAGCCAAATATTTCTTACCTTAAACTCCTGACTGTAGTAGTTCAATGGGCCAGATCTTTCTTGGTTGATAGAGTTAAACTGGGGGTGAATTTCTACTGCATCAAACTCATACATGAATCAGGAAGGCAGGATTTGGCCTCTGTTATAAATTCATTATTTCTGGCTTAGTCAAATTTTGATGAGATCATATCATTCTGGTAACATCAATAAGTGAATTTGTCATGTTTTCTTTAAGCAAGTGTAATCTTGACTTTAATAGTAAATTTAATTAGATAACAGCGCTTTTGAAACTATAGGTGGTTCATGCCCAACTGTTTTTTTTTAATAATTTTTCTGTTCCTCTTTGTGCTGTTTAATATTGCACCTTTATGTAGAAGATTGAACGATCTTGGTAAATAATGGTTATTACGATCACAAGATACCCCTATTTTTTCATTGTTTGTTTAAACTATTTCAATATGGGAAAAGAGACATAGCATTGGGGTTTTAGTCTCATTTTAAATAAAAATACCTTAAAGAGTCAAAGTAGTATTGTCAACAGTGGTTATTGTTAGACTTGATGCTGTAAAAGGTGAGAGGTATTTCATGTATTAAGCAGGATATAATCCTGGATTAAGAGTTAATGTAAATAACTCAAAGGGGAAAACCCTCCCCTTTGGAGTCACTGAGAGTTTCGGTAAGGCTGGGGTTTCACCCCAATGTGTAGGGGGAGTTGTTAGGTTGTAATTCTGTGGTGTTTGATGCCGTCCTGAGAGGGAGCTTGAGCTCAGAATCTTAAATATATGTTCTTGCAAGCATTATGACTGTTAGGGCATCGAATGAAGACAAATACCTGGCCACTTTCTGTGGGACCTATATAAAACTAAGATCTTAAAGTAGCAAGCCATCTAAATCTATGTAGGGAGGGATCTGAATGAATACATCTCCCACCGTTTATGTGTGTGGGTCATGACGAATAAAGACAGAAGCAGTTCCTGAAAGGTAAGATAATTTTTCAAGATTTAGCAGGGGGAGCATGTCAGAAATGGAGAGAATACTTCGAAAGGGCATGCTGAGGCTTTTGATTGACAACTACTCCCATATATTCATTACATTCAGAAGCTGATTTTTTGTCAGCAGATACTTGATTGAAATTTCCAAAATTTCTATTAAGTTGGTGTGTTTCAAAAGAACTGCGGAACTTTGTTTGCCTTGATGATGAGATGTAATACAGAATGATTAGAGATATGAAGTTATATTCTCAATTTGCTCTTGATTTTTTTTTCTTTTTGATGGGTGAGGCAGTCCATTACTGTAAGAATTGCTTTTCTGGTGTGTGAAGCTTAGCCTCATAATAAAAGTATGTACTAGCTTTTCTAGCACATTAAATTTAACCTCATAGTTACAGTAGGTACTACCTTAGCGATGAAACTTGCAACCAGAGTGAAACACGGAGCAAAGAGAGGTGCCAGTGGTGATAGATCAGCTTGTAAATAGTCTTCAACTCTGGTGAAGAAAGGGTGCTAAAAGGAGAGACCAGAAAGACAGGAAAGAATAAATGGGGAAAAAAATCTTACAGAAACAAGTGGAAAGGCCTGCTTTTATTATTATAGGATGATTGTTTCGTATTAGCATTGATATTCCAAAGCTGTAGTGTATATAACAATATAAGAATGTCTTTGTGCAGTAGGTATATGTAAGCTACTCAAACCTACTGTCATTAAAAATCATGTCATTACATTTGTATATGCATATTAGAAACATAGCTTAAGGCTACTTAACTGTAGAAAATGATTTCAGAAACGATGGTGAGTTTGGCAGCTGTTCAACTTGATGTCACCATTTTCAGTTTCAACAAGGTTGCTAGTTCTCCTAGTTGATTGTACTGTTACGGCTTTTGGAAATGTAGGCAAACTTGATACAATGCTCCCAGTATTGCAAGGCAATTCTGACAGGTTTTTTTAGTCCTCCCTTGTAATGTCAGATCTTTGTCACCCAGCATTTATAGGTTGAAATGTACTGCTTGTAACAACTTCAAGATGAGGAAAATGTTAATATACACCTTCATGCAAAAGCTGGACTACGATCAGGGGGTGCATTTTGTGTTTGTATTTTTAGACTGCTGTTCACAGATGTGCAAAACTTCCCTTCTTTCCATAGAACAATGATGTGCACTGCAGTGTGTACACTCTCTTCATGTGCTGTTCCTCTCGCCCCTTAAAAAGCAGTGAAACTCTTTGGCAACAATAGCTGTAGCTTAGTTCACACAAGTGGTGTATCTTCTTTTACAGTTTTTCATTGCAGGTTCCCTCTTCACTGTCAATAAGAAAACTTTCTGTTAATTTCATGTATAAAGTAGTAATTTTAGTGAAGTTATTGAATTTCTCATTAAAATCTAAACTGATCAGAACCTCTTTGCTTTATCATTGAGGAAATCATTTCCAACTCTAAAGGATAAGGATGATCTTCAAATGGGGCTTAGAGATTACAGTGAGGGAAAGTGAATGGTATAGAAAAGATCCCAGCAGACATTTTTCTGAGGCATTAAGTGCAAAGCCTTATGTCTGATTTTTAATGCATTTCCAGTCATCATCTTTTCTAACAAGCACTAAAACAATTTGTGCTAAATGGTGATTATTCTAGCACCATCTATATTGATCCCCACTCTCCCTCACACACAAGAGCTCAAAATAAGAATTTTCAAGATTGTGGGTAACCACTTACAGCAACTTTCCCCAATTCAACACGCTTAGGAGGGAGCCTCTTCATTCTCTAACTGCTACAGATATAAAGCCAGAAAGACATTGCATGTTTTCATGCCTTCTCTCTTTCTTTTCTTTCCTTTTATCTTGGATGCCATCTTTCTTTCCAATTGTTTGATTATTTTCTCATTTAAAATGCAGCAGAAAGAAATATCAGTCTTGAAAATAACTTAACAGTTTCCCATATCTGTCCCATTTGTCTACAAATGTAGCTGTGGCAGGCTAATGATACAAGATAAATTCATAGAGAAAAGTTGTTTTTTAATTAGTCCCATGTAATAGGAAAATTAGATATTTTAGGAATGTTCCAGTCCTCTGATATTCCATGCTTTTTCCTGACAGATCACTTTTTTCCTTATAGATATTCACTTTGATTTAAACTTTCAGTACCCACATAAAACCCAGCTGTGTCCGTAAAAATTCACAGAGGTGGTTACACAATACCGTTTTGATCCCTTTGCTTCACAAATTACCTGTTGCTGATATCTGTGTCTGCTGACTCGAGGGAAATCCAAACAAGCGTTAGACCTGTCTTACAAAATTGGTTGTGTCTAAATACTGTGAATGAAACAACTAGATCAGGAAGGATTACATCAGATTTTCCCATGGGTGGTAGTCCTGCTGCAATATTAATTTCTATATGAAGTGCCAAGTTACATCACTTTACCAAAGTGCCATTAGACTTTGTGTGCTGAAACTCAGTGTAATTTAATTGTACCAAAATTCCCAGTCTCACCCCAATAAAGCCTAGCGTTGAGGCTCTATGAACTTCACTGCTGAGGAAAAAACTTCGTTTTAAAATCCTGCTGACAGAATAAAGCTCCAGGCAATCAGGAAAGTGGCATTCATTGTATTTAAATTTAGGTGGAAGGAAAAGATCAGACTCAGATGTTCCTCAGCTGTGTTTCACTTTTTCATTGTGGGAGGTTTGGGCACAGGAGGAGAGAAAAGCTGTGATAGGTTTACCAGCCCTGCAGCTGAATGGCCAGGAGGGTCGAGTCCTTCTAGGACTACCTGGCCACAGGTGGGGGTCGGGAGGGGAGTCTGTGGCTGGGCACAGGAGTGGCTGACTCGAGATCAGGTCAGCACCAAGGCCCAACACCTGGCCTCAAAAGCCGCTTCTGAGCCAAGGCAGGTCCCAAAAAGGCTTCTTGCCCAGCTCAGGCAGCTAAACCCTTGAGGGGGCAGAGGGCATTCAAGACCCTTGCAGAATCATAGAAGATCCTTCATCAATTTTTAATGAGAGTTAATGAATATCTAATTTTTTTTCCCACATTGTCAAAAACCAGCTAAATCTATGAAGTTCTCTATTAATTGCTCTCCTTACATATGTATATTTTCTTCAATAGATGTCTTTTCTTTAGCATGTTGCCTGTAAACTTGTACTTACTTAACACTTTCAATATGTGATATCTCTTATGGCAACAATTAAACAAATGATTAGTAGTTTGCCTGTCACCCCTAAGACTTTTCTGCCATGGATCTTTTGGCATTTAAGTTCTCGGTAAAGATGTGAGTGAAGAAGAGGAAAAACCTGAATCAGTCTCCCACTTCCTTTTCCTTCCCCAACCTATTTTTCATCTTGCATTAAATCATGCAGATAACTTATCACTGGTTTCTACTTTCTTTATGTTTATTTTCCTGTACTTAGCACTGACCATCCTACTAACACACAAACTAAGACCTTTAAAAATTAGAAGTGCACCTGATACTTTATGAAAGATAAGGAAGTTTAGAGACTGGATGACTATGTATAGGTGATTCTTAAAGGCAGTATCTGAAATTGATCATCATGCTATTATTGTACTCCAACATACTTCGTTTGTAATGAATGCTGAGTTGAAAGTTAATTTTCAAATTATTCTACTGGAATTATTCTAGAAAAGGTTTTACCTTGCCAGAATTAACTCTGGAGCACTCTGAGAAAAAGTTATCTGTCTTTAGGTGTCCAAGCTAAGTTCAATTTCATAGCTAATACAATTGAATTTTTTTTTTTTTTTCTGCTTGTAAACATTTTGCATAACAGCTGAGGGCTTTAGAGATGAAGTTTAGATTATTGTGAAATACGATTTTATGAGACATCTGCTGGAGTCAGAATTTTTAAAAATATTTTTTAGAGGTTCAAAGACAGCGTGTATTTTCTTTACTTTCTTATATCTCAGGTGTCTCAAAGTAATATACCTTGAATTTATGTGTGCATGCACATATATACACATACGAAATGTATTTATACTCAACTTGTTTTTCCATTTCCCTGCTTCTTCCCAGTTCTCTCTTTTCTTCCAAATGTCTCTTAAATTGGAAACTAATGTTCAAGTTCTGGTTGAACAAGTAAATTGTATTTTTTTGGTACTCTGCAAGTTTTCCTGTCTTAACTTGATTACATGCAGCACATTCATTTTCTCCAAAAAGCTTGCATTTTAAATACATTAACCCCTCTAAGACAATGCAGTGATATGTGCAAACTATGTATATTAGCGTGCCTAGGCAGCAAAGGACCATTGGGGTCTAAAGACTTTTCAGGCACACTTGACAAACATTCTAAATAACAGGGTAATGTAAAGATGCAGTTTCAAACACAGATTTCAACAACTGAGGAAGTTAACTCAGTTAATTTTGCTGGAATTCGTTTCAGTACAATGAGAAAAAATGGATAGGTGAAGTCCTAAGTAAAAGTGAAAATAGTTTTGGTGGTGTTTTTCTTTTTTTTAACTAGATGGTATTAAATAATGCAAAAATTGTACACTTCAATCAGTTTACATCTTCCTGATGTGATTTACTTGTATTTCAGCTGTTTAGTGAAAAGCTTTAACTGTGAACATTTGTTTCTTAGCTATCTTCATACAACACTACTGTGAAAATCTGATCCGCAACCAGAAGTACTATTTTAAGGACAAGATCTGTAGATTCCAAATGAAATGAGGCAATTCCATTTACTTAGACTCTAGTGAGGTCTGACAGCCAAACTACACCAGCTACTTATTAGAAAGGTAATGGAGAGAGGAGAAGCAGATATATTTGTCTGAGATTCTGGAGCAGGTTTAAACTTGCTTCAGTGAATTTTATATCTATGTAACCTGAAATAATTTCAACATTAAAAGAATTGTCTAAATTTTCTCTGTTGTCTTTTGCTTTTGTTTTGTTTACTTTTGCTGCATACCATTTATTCTTTTCCTGTTTACCCTGTATTTACTGATGTCTGAATTTTTTCACTGATCTTTTTTTTGAGGTTCAATCTTCTTTACTGCATTTATAACATACATATATTCCAGAAAAAAAGGCTTTCACATTGTTCTCTGATGCGTCTTTCCCTGTCCTCTTATAACTTCAGCCTCCACTTCCCTCTTATTTCAACTGGTAACAATCTTTACCCCAGTACTCTTACCTTTTTCAATTTTCCTTTGTTTTCCTTATTCACACAGGTTCTCTGAGTAAATAAGGTTCATGAGATAATTTAACTTGTTTTACTCTTCCCACCCCCCACCCCCCCCCCAGAAATGAAAAGAAATTGAACAAAAAGAAACTTTTTTTTTTTTCCTTAGCTCTCATTTTCTTGTCCTATTCTTTCTTTGAAATTCAGGCTCCATTAATCCTTGGAGCATGATCTTAAAGCATCCGTGTTGTTCTTTACAAACTGTTCAAAGAGGGAAGAGTTGAGAGGCAACACCAGTAAATGGCTGATGTGTGTGATTCGTTATGCTGGGTAGTAGTATTCATGACCAACTCACTTAGTTTTGTTGAGGATGGACACCAGAAAATATAATATATGTTGTACTAAGATACATTTTCATGTTTTAAAGTGATATTGATTAACCAGAACTAATTTTATCCACTTCTACTATAACGTTATACAATACATGTTTTCAGATATATCCTATATCAAAAAATACAACAAAGTGTAACTAAATCTGCGGGGTTTTTTTTGCATCCAGTATTTATTTTTTAAAGTATTACTCCGTGGTCTAATTCATCTCATTTTTCTAATTAATGTTCTTCAATTCTGTTCAGCCAAGTTTTTAAGCCTAGTCTCTCACATATTAGACCTAGTCCATCATATATTAGGCCTAGATTCTCATATTTTAATGAAAATTAGATGGAACCCTAAGCAGCCTGTTAGTGTACAGAAGCTAAGATTTTTTTCAGTGTTTTTTAACAAGCCAGGTATGATGACTGGACCATGTAGTCTAAAAATTCCTCCCTAAGATAATCATCTTCACCTTAATATTCAGGAAAAAGCTAACGATATCTAAAGATAGATGAACATTAATGCCTAGCTAATAGGCATTAATATTAATATTACACAGTATCTTTCTGAAAATCAACTACGTTTCGTCTGTCTTAAACCCCCTGTTTCTGTGAGATGTTTGCGGACAGTTGTGTCCTACAAGATACATTACTAGGAGGTTAGCAATGCAATTGCAGAAGATATAATTGGGATCACAGCTTAGGTTTTCAAAACAAATCTGGAGTATTCGTTTGTGTCACCTGCTTTATTTTGCAAATTAAGTGGTTGTTTTTCTATTTGCAGATACCTACACCTCACGCATAAGGTATACATCTATGTTATTAGCTTTATTTCACAATATTTGTTTTGAGTATCTGGCTGTGCAGTTGTTCTGAGTGTTTCATCCTGAATTCAGGGTTAGTTACATACACACCTGCACACTTGCATTCTAATTACATGTCAAGATATCCAAAATAATATTTTTCTAATTGAAAGCAGGGGTACCTTAGCTTTGGACTTTGATGTTTAATTTATTGATTCCAGTTTCAACATTGTCTGGTTTTGACATTACTGCTTTATTCCCAAAGGATCCCTTAAGAAAATATAGCTCCAATGTTGCTTAATAATCATCAATTTAGATGAAATCCAAGAATAATTTTTATTTAACAAAATAAGGTAGTAAAATAAGTCTGAGACTTAGTGTCTTTGTCTTAGGTCCCAAGTGGACTTGTTATTTGTCTGGCATTCAGAATAAATGCTATAGAAATTCTGCTTTATTTGAGAGTGTAAATTGGAAACTTATATTCCTTTGGGTATTTTCTTTCATTTGATGTTAACAATCGCCTCTTCGTTGTATTATTCTTCATACATATTGATTGAATAGTGGCAGAGGAGGTTCAGCACTCCATTGGCAGACTCTCAGAGGTAAAGAAATCATTCATTACGATTAACTTTCTTTTCAACAACTTTTTTTCTCTCCATCATAATTCTAACAAGCCAAAGGTGTAGAACTAACTATGTGTAAATGAACAAATGAGATGTTTTTCAGGAATAAATTGTATGTTTAGTGGGGTATGGTAGAGCCAAGGCACTCCTCCTTGCATTTCTGTATTGTCCTGAAGGAATTCAGATATCTAGTGATCTTTGGTCTTGTACATTCTCTTGGTAACAATGAGCAGTTCAGAACAGAAAAAATAACATCAGACCATATAAAACTGTTTTGACTTTTGTTTTTTTATAGCTCTAGCCAGTTTACTTCTGCACGTTTAGTTTTAATCCACAAACTTGCGTTTACTTCATTTGACTTGGCTTGATACCATTTGCTATTTCTTTGATTGAGAGAGGCTTTGTCTTTCTTGTCTCCTTTGGGGTAAGCATGATATAGAAGTACATGCAGAAAATAAGAGGAGAATAATCTGTCTGTGGCATGAAAGATAAAGTGTAGGAGGCAGGAAAAACTGAGATTTGTTTAATCCGAGAGAAAGAAACAAACTTGGTAATTAAGAGCAGAGTCTACTGAAGACAGAACATAAACCTGTCTTGGTTTTAACAGAAAACTAAAGATACAGTAAAACATTGTTTGGAATATATTGCTTGAAATAGAGAAAGAAAATGCAAAAATAAATATAACATAAACCAGATGACTTTCCAATTTGTTGTGAATTCTGTTGATGAGTATCTTACACCTTAAAGTTTCTGGGCCAACTTCAACCTTTTGTTAGAAAAAAGACATCTCCAGAGGTCCGTGGAAGTTATATGTATAGAGAGAGAGGCTAAATTTGGCCCTCTCTTGAGGAAATTAATTGCGAACTGTTTAGGCAGCCCACCATGTATTTCACAGCAGACTGAAAATGGATGTAGCTCCAAGGGACGAAATTGCTGTAGGAACCCTAGCTTAAAAATAGATGTTATTACTCACTTATAAAAATGGTGGAGGAGCTCATTTGGCTTTTAGTTTAAGTACGAAATATGTCTCTGCACTTTACTAGGATGCTAATCATCTCATATGTGGGGGGGGATTCAGTGGATACAGCTCCTGAAACCACTTAGCTATTACATTGCATAAATCTAGAGCAATAATATAGTTCTGCAATTTATATTTCAAAAGTCACTCTTACAGTCATCCTGATACAATTACTGTAGATGAATTTCCAGTCAGGAATGGATCATTTAAGAAATTATTATTGGCATACAGAGGCCCTAGTCATTGAACCCAACTCATCTCAACTTAACGTTAGATCTAAGAGAGACGATACCTCTCACCATTGTTTGAACTTATTGTCTTCACTGGGCTCCCTGAGCTAACGTGAATTTTTCACTGCACCGGCATAACTTTACAGTTACTCTAGCCAACTCTCTCTGGGAAAGTCAGGCAAGGTCAACCCAAAGTGCGGCATAGTTTTCTTCCTGTAGTTCTTTCATTAATCAAAATTCAAAATGAACTCTACACTGAGGTTAAACCCGACTATGTCAGGTTAGTGCTGTTCACGGTTTCCTTTGATTCCTGCTGGATTTGCACACGGACTTTTTGTAGTTAAAATATAACTACCAAAACTGAGTTTTGTCTAAAGCCTACAAGTAACCCGTCAAAATCTTCTGTTTATGTTAATTGAGTGCTAATGACCAGAAGATATTAGAATCTCAGTTTTATACAGCTCCTAAAAATGGCAGCTCCATCAGTCTTGGCTTCTCAAATTGTTTTATGCAAGATAATGCTGGACAAAATGGTGCAGGAATATCTTGTTCTGAATCACCCATTACCCAGATGATCTTTGGAATTTCCTTATTCTACATATAGGTCTTGTTTATCTCCAATTAGTTTATGACACATCTCTTGGAATCACGGCACAAAGTGTTATTGTTGCAGCTTGGTACAGTACAACATAAATCAAATGAAACTGGATGTACTCAGTGGTTGATATCAAAAGTAAATAAAAACACTTTTGAGTATAGTTTCAATAGTTTCAAGTCACCTCTGATTGGCAGCCAACAGATGTAAAATAGTACAGGAGTTTTTTGGGATACTTAATGATTCAAACAGCACTCTGGATCAGACAAGGAGACACACTGGGGAGAGTTGAATGGGAGCAGTTCAGAGGGTTTCAAGGAAGAAACATGTACGAGGTTCTGTGCTTCCTAACGTGCCATTTTGGTCTGTGACCTGGCTGTGCTAATAAGGCCTCTGCTTAACTGATTTAAAGTTTCAACATTTCTTGAATATTAGTAATACAGGTGAGAAAAACTGTTTGTTAGAACAAATCCAGTTTGCACAAAGAACTATGTAAATCAAGAAAGTCCTCTGAAATAAAAAACTTAGTAGACATTTTCTGCTGACTAAAATGATGGAAAAGGGCACTGAAACAATGCAGAAACACCATTTGACAAGCAAACTGTATTTGCAACCATAATTACAGAGAAGTGTAATTTATGGCTTATGACAAATGCTGGCACCTTCTAATTTCTGCTTTAACCTTTATGAAATTTTAACATAACTGAGTCATTAAATGGGTAGAAATCAGTATACTAAGATGGTGTTGCAGCTTAGTATTAAACTTACACAGTATTAAACTTACACAGTAATTGCAGTGTTTATTTTGACACTAGTACGCTGACGCCAGTTTTGTGATCTGTTTTGTTCACCCAAGATGAGGATTATGAAGACTAAGAACAGTGCTAATCATTTGTTAAAAAAAAAAATCTGTGGCCTTTCACAGTAAAAATTAATAAAGTGATACTATTAAATAAGAAAATAATGTATTTAATGGAATAACTTGTTGGAAAACAATTGGGGAATGTCCTTTGTCATTAAAAAATTTCCAGTAATGAATAAAACACAGAAAAAGCCTATATGACCCTTCTTTGAAATGTTTCTCTATTGAAATCGTTGTTCACTTGGAATTTATTTTCTATCACTTTCCTGTCCCAAATACAGAAGGTTTAAAACTGCTACTGCTAGAGGTTGTACATTTTTATCGTAATATTTCTGAGTATTTCTTTGCGTTTGCTTCTGTATAAATCATGTCTTTGGTTTCAGGTGCAACTAGAGAAATCAAATTCACTATTAGAGATGATCTGTACTTTCTGGTACCTGCAGTCCAGCAGTCCCCATTTCCATCGTGCTTTCAGTGATTCCTTTCCCACTATATTTTCATCACCATTATGTATATTTGCTGTATTTCCTGACCTAATCCCCTGTTTAAACAGGACTCCTTAATCAGGTAGCAATTAAGAGGAATGGAGCAGCATCTAATAAAATAAGTACTATGATGAATTTAAGTTCAGTAAGTATGTTACGGAGTTAGGCTGGTCCTTAAGTCAAAACTGGAACAAATGAGAATTTCTTACCAAATTCTAAGGCTCTGTAGTTTATTCTGGAGCCTGTTATTTAAACATGCAGTTATAATCCTCTCCAATCTCTTCCCATTCTAGTTTCCCATATATCTTAGGGAAAAAAAAAGGACTACTCTGAGGGATAATTTATTGTTCTATCATCTTTCTTCTGTGTTTATTTAATTTTATTTTATTTTATTTTATTGTATTTATTTTATTTTTTAGAAAAAAATGTATTTTGATACAAAGCTAGCCTGCCTACAGAACTAAATTGCACAAACTACAAATCCCTTTGTGTAAACACAGTGTGGGTTTTAGCAACAAGACTCAACAAGGAGTCTCTTTCTCCTTTTTGGATGAACACATGATAGTACTGAAGTAAATCTGCAATTTCTCTTGATTAGGGAAGGCCAGTTCCTTTCACACAGTGTAATTTCAGTGTAATTTCAGCACATAAGAAGCCTGCTTAGATGCAACTCTTCAGTTGAGTTCTCAATGCGCAACCTGTGTAGTCTACTTCAGGTTTGCTGAGCAAACAGCTTATGGGTCTTTAGTACTTTCTGCCTCATGAGAGGCAATGGAAGACACCATGGGAGATTTAACGTCAGAAGTAGTTCATTTGTGAGCTTTCATCTGTCATGATTTTACTGGGAGGGCTGAGAAGATGTGAGAGAAACACACACACACACATGCATCCATCTTGTTCCCATTTTTGACGGTCCTGGAATGCACTTGGGACACAAATGGGTCCTGGGGCAGAGGGAGGCAAGGCAGGTCTTGCTGAGCATGGGAGAGAAGCTGTGAATTCTCCGTAGCTGAACCCCATGTCCAGTGTGGTGTAGCTTGCTGGCTGTACAAAAAGCAGGACCCTCTGCTTACGTTAAGGGGATGGCCACTAATGGTTGTAGCTGGTTGATTGCTAAATAGATAACCTACATAAATACATATGTATTTACGCCATTTAAAGTAGGAAGGAGAATATTCTTGCTTTGTAGAACAAATGGGTAAAGTTAGGTACTGCACCAACTCATATTCATGTGTTGTGAGACACTTTCTTAGCCCGTGATAGGTAAATAATTGTTATTAATTATAGTAATCCGTCTTAAAAAATGTCACATTCTTGTGTAAAGAATGTATTTTTCCCAGTATTTCAAAAGTCACTAGAGTAACGTGACTTCTGGAGACTTAACTTTTTTTTGGCCAAGTTAGAGGGCTTTGAAGGGCTCTTACTGTTCAGAATCACTTGGTTAGTGTACACACCTGAACACACATGGCCATACGTGCATATATGGGAAGAAGAGGGCTTCTTGTAAATCAGCCAATCTGAAACGGATCCATGAACTACAATCAGTGGTTATAAGAAATAATTTTGAAGTGTATCGTCAAGGTTTTAACTGGATACTGGTGAAAGCTCTAAGCAGGTACCCAAAGCACTTTTCAAAGTTTAGATCTGATACTGTGGCTCTTAACCCAGTGAGCTTTACTTAATGAATCAGCATTTTAAAAGTAGCAAACGCTGGTGGATAAATGCCTTGAGGCTCATAAACTTAATGACATCTACCTGGCAACTACTGCCAAAGTAAGGCTGAACACAGGAATACAAAATTACTCTTGGTTGTAGGAGCAAAGTTCAAACACAATTTCTGAAGCATTTCAGGACATGGATCGGACCAGTCTGCACTTGCATGCAGACTGACTTATTTTCTTTACATGTTCAGCAATGCTCAATATTTGCCACTTTTTTACTATCATCATCATTATGCTCCTTATTTAATGTATATTCAACTTCAAAATTATGCTTGTAAAGTGGTAGTTCACAGAATTATGATGTCCTGAGTGATTCTGTCCTATAAAATACTGAACTATATGAGTCAGAAACAGTTCTACAAGGTATACTGCCTTTATTATTTCTTTTAATGTCACCAGAGGTATGAAAAATTATATTTTGAGTCACTCCTGTTGTGCTTTCAATTTTTTTCTTTAATGGAATTATCCTTGATTTACATTCTTATGTAATTTTGGGAACAGAAGTCTTGAGTCTCTGATTTAAACCTATTCCACAGGAATATCAACAATTTTTTAAAAAAAAAAGTGACCTGAGTTTAGCCTAAAGACATTTGGCATTTTGAGAATAAATACTGAGCTGTGTTTCTTCATTTTCCATTTGAGTATATCCACTGTAAAAACTTATGTACTTCATCGTACAGGTACACTTACAGAATTATTTGAAATTTAGTCTTATGAAAATGTCAAGGCAAAATTATGTTTGAGCAACATGCAGGCTAATATAAGCTTTCTGAGATGAAACCAGTTTACAAAAGATGTATCTTAACATGTGATTTTCTTAGTTTAGAAAAAATAAAACAAGAGCTGTGTTCTGGCTATCACCAAATCTGTCTGCGGTGTTTAATTTATTAATATTAAGCTGATACTTTACCTCTTGGCATTAACAAATTTATTCCTATTTTTGAAATGTTGGTTTTGGTGCCTTATTGCACTAGTCATGAGCAGAAATCTGTACACTTAAATGGTTCGCAGTAATTCCAGCTCAGTGCTACTGCGTAACATGGTTCAAAGGATGTAAAAATTGTTCCGATTGGAATAGGTTTAAAAGCTGGAGACAAAGGAAAAAAAAAAAAAGGCAGTAAAATGTGCCCCTTTTCCCTCAGAGAAAAAAGCCAGAAGCTTTTCATTATCATGTTCTGTAAATGTCGTTTACTTCATTGATGTCAACTGTTTTGCTTTGTCTTTATCTCATTCCTGTTTACATATCAAACAGTGCTAAGTGCAAGGCAGCTCTTACTTGCTGAGCAGAATACATTGTCCTCTCATATTCACATGAGAGATCTAAAGAAATAAAACTGTTTGTTGTAATTTCTTATTCTGTGACTTTGCAAATATAGTAGAGATTAGTGGAATTTGTTTTTGAAAGGTCATGTCTTGGTTTTATACACTCAATACCCTTCATCCCGGCAGTTTTTAAAACATTTTTAAGAGCGTAGGTAAAGCTAGGAAGTCATTCATTCTCAGTCTGGCAAAACAGTCCTTAAGTTCGATGTTTAGTTATACCTAAATTAAGTCTTGTGATTTAGCAAGTAGTCACGGGAATAGCTGACCTTATAAAAAAAAATGGTATATTTCAGAGAAAGACTTCACAAATATTTAATGTGAGGACAGTAAACTGACCTAGTTGGAAGAAAACTGCTTTATAAACGGTTGTATTTGGTCTGGAACTAACACGTGTCTGAGCTACTATAATTTCCACCTAAGCTTAAAGTAAAAATTAGCTGGTCTGGTAACACTGAATTTTCAGTGACGACCATTGTGCTTAATCAGGGTTACCGCTCTGAGCTGGATGGGAAGGAGGGATGGGGACTGCAAAGGCAAAAGCCACACGCTTTTCACATGATTGTGCAGGTACATGGTTCATTGGGCAGCACTAACAAGGGGAAGGAAGGGATTTAGCTTGTTAATCCATGCTTCTTAATACAATGTCACATTAAATGACACCCACAACATGCATATTGATTGTGTTAGAGCTGGAACCTGATTCTGAAATACTGCTTCATCCTCCTGTGACGTTAGGTCTCTTGAGAATTTTCTAGCAACAAAGCATCAATTAAAGAAGATTTTGTAATAAGAAAAACCCAGTTAAAACTGGCTTTGTTTTAGACTTTATATAAAGACAGGTAGAGGTAAAAGGTAAGTCTGTGCGGCTCATTGGGAGTGGAGCAGAGACACCTCTGCTGTGCATAAAGTACCATAGCTGTGTTGGGGCAGTGATCCGTTTGAGGTAATTAGCCTCACTTATTGTGCTTTCTGTACCCCACCTAGGTCACACAGGTATAGTTCGGGAAACTTTGTGTAATACTGCATTGCATTGCGTACAAGTAAATGTATGATAAGGTGATATGCCTAGAAATTATGTAGGCAATGTTTAGGGCAGTCTGAAGTCTAGGTCGCCAGTACTACTTATCTCCTGCTGTCTCACTTAAACATCCTATCTGCCTTTCTTTCTTTCATAGTGAATCAAACCTCAACGCAGGGTGTCAGCCTTTAACTTCCAGTTGTGTTTCATATTACCATTTATTACGATACTAGCATTCCACTGAAATCAGTGGGATGAAGCATGGGTTTGAAGTTAGTGACACTTAAATGTTTTGCTGAATTGGGACAATATACTGTGGTGAAGTAAATCATTATTCTACTTCATAGTATGTGTAAACCTGGAAAGAAAAAAAAAATCTTTACTTCTTGCTTGTTGTTTCAGTGGCCTGAAAGCACTAAATATGATGTCATGATGTGCACGGGCTGTCTTTGTTTTTAGAACAATCGATGCAACATTTTATAGAAACCCACACTGAAGATACTTGTGTGCATTTTTTAATGACACATTTTAATTAAGGTCAAGCTGTAATAAAAGCCTTTACAACACCAGAAGTGTATGAATGCTTCCGATAGGCATATCTGAGTCCATTCAGTCTAAGTGGCGTGCTCTCCTCTAGGTTGTAAACACAGTATTTCCTACCAGTTGCCTATAAAGCTGACCTGTGAACTAGCTCACGCAAAGCAAGTGCCAAGTCAGTTCTATTTCCTGCCTGTCACCACAATTACAGAGAATTTGGATACCTCTGTGTGAGGGGAGAGGTATGCAGAAAATCATATCTCGGATGAAGATGTTTTGAAACAGCTTGATTTCATTTCTCTGTTCTGAATTTCTTTAACTGGAGAGCGCATAGTGGTTTTGGAGAATTACTGCATGACAGGTTTCCACATGATTACAGCATGATATTAAAAAAAAAAGAGTGTGGATCTTTTTGTTCTTTAAGTGAGAATACTAAAGTTTTGGCGGGTATAAACAAATATGAAGTATCAGGATCACAGGAATTAGTGAATGAACGTTAAGAGTTTTGTACGTACTTCATTTTAATAAAATAAATAAGGCGTTTCTAGACAAAATCCAGAATTTCAGATTCATAACATGATATGCAGTGACTTGGGTTGCATAATTAAGTATTGATACAGAGTCCTCTATTTAGTTAATTATTTGTTTACATTAAATATTTATTCTTCACTGCTTCCATGTGAATTTTTTACCCACTAATCTTGAACTCCTTTTAGCAAAATAAATGTACTAGATAGTGTGGTCAATTGTGTTAGTATAGGAGTTGACACCATTCTGTTTCTCAAGGGGTTATCTAAGAGAAATCCTACCAGTAGCAGCAAAATGGCACATAGGCAAGCGGATCAGGAGAAGAAAGCAAACCATAAAAGTTGTAATTCCTCACAGGAACCACTTACCCTGGTATCTCAGAAAAGAATAGATTATGGCATTCAGCTCTTCTTATGCTTTTTTTTTCCTTTTTTTTTTTCTTTCTTTCACCAACTAAAGGAATATCAACAGAGAAAAATAGTTTCCTTTGCCCTTGGTTTGAAAGGGGCCTCCAGAGATCTGGTCCAACTCTGTATCAAGACAGGACCTGCTGTGCAAACAGACAGCTTCTTTGAAAATCTATTGCTGAGCTACACAAGAGAAAGAGAAAACTTAACCGATTCGTAAACTAATGCCAGGACTGTTTTAGCTGCGTTCGCATTCATATTCCCAGTTCTTAACAGGAAGGTGATTTTATCATTCCTGAATCTTGATACCTGGGATGTTCTGCCTTAGAGTATTTGCAATAAGCAAAGTTTCTGTAGTGACTGTTTCAGCCTCCTCTTTTCCTCACTTCATGTAACACAAGAACTAAGATCTAAGTAAAGTAAGATCAAACTCATTTACTGTATGCCCTTACATGGAAGCCCAGTAGAATAAAAACATTATCCTCCCTGAGTGTTTTTGTGCAAGAAAAGATTGTTTTTCAGTCATCCTTCTAGACTTATGAATGAATAATTTCGTGCAGAAGGTACAAACCATTCATTTTCTAGATACGAAATCAAGCTAAGTTGAATTAGCTTGGACGTGTTGGTGGTGGTCAGAGCATGTATCCTGACAGTTACATTGATACAGCTCACACGGGATATCTTCCTAAATTTCAGGACTTTGGCCCTGTGCCCCAGCTCTTTCTAAAACAACCAACGGAAATCCTCTGATTTACCAATAATACTATTTCTCCAGATATTTTAAAGACATTAAAAAAATTACTTAAAAGGGTTTTTTTTTTGTTTCTAATCCATAGTGTCTGGAAATTTCCTGATGGTAATTTGTCATATTTGTTTTTCCTAAAATTTGAAGTTAATTTCATTAAAATTTAGTTTTCTAAAATTCTAAAAAAGAAAGACTATTTTGAAGTTGGTGTCCAAATATTTATTTCCAAGGTAAGAAGACATTTTCCTCCTCATAAAATAATAATTTTGTGCTATTTAACTACTAGATAAACTAGTGAAAAGGGTTACTGGTGTAAGCAAAGGGGGTGCAATGCACAAATGTTCCCTTCCTATTTTAAGTCATTTTTTGATAGGGCTCTGATGTTTAAGATTCTTCTGTTTTTAAAATGCTGTCATCCCTTCAGATTTTAGACAACAGAAATTTCTAAATAAAACTTGTTTGTCCTCAGATATCTTATGGCTGTAAGAGCTGTGTTCAATTTTTGTGTTTTAGGGACTATTCAAAGGTCAAGGTAATATCCCTAACAATTTCAGTCCTACCTTTTCTTAATCTCCCATTCTTTTGGGCCAAAAATACTGATTTTATATATGGTTGAACCCCTCCCCCCAATACCTGAGAAATAAGTTTAATGTGTTTCATAAGATGATAGGACAATTCATTTTTGTAGGTACTACGGGAGGTCCCTAGAGCACCACCTACTTCAAGCAGGGCCAGCTGTAAGATCAGATCAGGTTGTTCAGAGATTTGTCCAGTCAGGTCTTGAAAACTTCCAAACACGTTTGTGTCCTGGAGCCTTCCTGTCCCTGGGGTGAACAAGCCTTGCTCACTCACCCTTTCCTCCCACAATAAGTCTCCAGCCCCAACCGTTGAGGTGGCCCTCCACTGATCTCATCCCACTTAGTAATGTCTTCTGTGTATTATGTGTGTGTGTGTCTGCGCATGCACGAAAAACTGGCTACGATATGTAGATGTGATCTAACAGCGAGTGCTGGGCAGGGGGAAACAACCCCCAGTCTTCTGGCAGTGCTCCTGCTGATGCACCCCCAGATGCTGCTGGCCATCTCTGCTGCCTGGGCTCATTGCCGGCTCCTGCCCAGCTCACTGCCCTTGGGGCCCCCAGGGCCTTTTCCCCAGAGCTGCTCCCCAGCTCATCAGCCTGTGTTGTTGCAAGTGTTTATTCCTTCCCAACTGCGGGACTTTGCACTTGTCTTTGCTGAATTCTGTGAAATTTCTGTTAGCCCATTCCTTCAGCCTCTAAAGGACAGCCCTACCCTCCAGCGTATTGGCTGGTTCCTCCAATTTGATGTCCTCTACAAACTTGACAAGAATGCAGTATCAAAATCCAGAAGTGTGTTGGAAATTATCTTCACATCGTAGTTCTGGTACAGTACTTTCACATTTGGCATCTCCTTGAAATTGGGTCATTTCTCTAAGGTCTGTTTCATGCTCTACCATGCTATTTTTCTGTGTCCCTCAGATCAGCTGTGTAAAATATGCTATTTCCGCATCCATAGTTCTGGGCCCAAAGGACTGTAGGGCTTTTCCTCTTTGCAATATCTTTCTCAGTCTTCTGTAGGCTACATTTAATGAATTCTTTTGCTCTAAATAATTTTTCTGATACATTTTGTATTGTTTTCCTCTGGATTTTCTCTAACTGATCCTGATTTCCCTGAAATAGGATGCCCAAAATCACACAGAATACTCCAGTGATTAGTGCTTTACCGTGATAAGTATTTCATGCATCTTATACTGGCATATGTAAATAAGGGTGTTATATATGATGATTAATTTTTTTTACAACATCAAGGCATACTTGACTCTCATTTAGTTTATGATAAATGCTTTTCTGATGGTCCACTGCCTAATCAGCTTTATCTGTCTTGGATCCGTACATTCAATTATCCCTGTGTCTTATTTTATATTTGTTCTTAGTTGAATTGTATCTTCACAGTACACATTCATGTTCGGCTTATTTCATCTGGTCTCTGACACTTTCTCTGACCAATAAACTTGCATAAATAACCTTATTTAGCCCCTTGCTTCTATGTTTCTCTTTTTGTCTTAAAGGTATGTCCTCTGTTTCTAATCTTAGCACAGCCCAGAGGCTTTAGAATACTATGAGACTTCAAATGGGTAAATCGTTCTGAGTATAAGCAATTAGAAAATTAATCCTTTTGCCTATATCCAGAGCTTTTTTACTGAAGAGTTTAACTGTGGTCTGTGAGATCCTTATTACCGCAAGCAACATTTATTGAACTGAGTTATCAGCTATAATAAAGTTTCACGACTAACAACTAATCTTTGTATTATGTTTTCCTTATATCAAGCTTGCTATAGCCCAGAAAGCTTTGCAACAAAATGCAGATGTGTCAGCACTCATCCTCTATCAGGAAAGGAGTCAAGTAGCAAGCAGCTAGATGCTAACTTAAAAAAAAAATATAATCCCTTTTCTTTCATCATAGAGCTTTATTCTAAATTTTTATAGTGACTTAGAACCATTTAATGATATAATCCCACCAAGAATTCTCTTAATTATTCATGACAGAATGTATTTACTTCAGGAAAACCCTCTGAAAAGAAGTGTCCATCTGGCAAAACCACGCTTCCTCTTCTCCTCTAATTGGAACCCAACATTAAATGTCCTGACAAAAGGGAATTTCTGATGAGGTGGACGCAACCTACTAATCTCTTTCAGAGAGCTTCACTGTCAGATATGAGCTGAACCACTGTAATGAACGTGATATTTCTGTATGATAAACATCAATAATGCATATAGGTACGTGGCATAAAGTAGCTGTTCTTACAGAATACTTGAACATTTCAAGTGTCAGATTTTACAAATGTGAAGTGGTTACGTGTTGGGATAGTGTTTTGGTACTGCCTGATTTACTCTGTTAGTGAAATATCAAAGTTTGTAATAACCCGTAGGAAGGCTTGCTACTACAGGGTCGCTGTGCCAAGCCTTGGGATCTCTATGGTCAGTGTTGGGTACCAAGGTCGTCTTTTCTCACTTAACAACTACAAAAAATACAGCTTAAAGTACTTTATGGTTGCAGTTGCCAAAAGACTTGGCTAGTGGTAAATATCATTTATTTGTCAACCTTTATTTGCTAGAGATCAGAAAAGTTCCCTATGTGGCATACATCAAAAGTTCAGATCTCCCTTGAAACTCTGCTCACCACAGCCTGTAGACTTTGATGAATATCGCCGAGAAGTTTATAGATACATTGAATTCAGATCAAAGTGTGAGCCAGATTTCAAGATTGGGGAGTAAATCTAGGGCCAGAAGGTGATTGTTTTCTGGCTTTGCTTTGATTACGCTTCAAAAGATCAAGAAAAACTTTTTTTTGAAAGCCTGTGGTGTTCTTGAGCTTCCCACTGAAAGAAGGTGAAACTTCCAGAGTGGACTGTGCTAGGCTTTTCCGCCTCAGCATGAGCTAACTGGGAAGTTGCAGCACTTACCTCCGACATGAAACACGAAGGTTCGATATCCCCCTTACGCTCTCGACACTTTGAACTCACTTTGAAATGGAGTGCCTGACACGCAAAGCGGGGAAGCTCTAGATCTTTTCTGTGGATCATGCTGACTATGAGACAGTAACCAGAAAAGGGGTTCCCTCTTCCCAAATATATCCCCTAATCATCAAATTTGGAACGTCTTTATTTTTATTTTTATCTCTTCATAGATTTCTTAAAAACATAACAGTTTTAATAGGAGAGACATAATGAAAAGACACTTTCACATTCTGTAATAATTTTGGGAGTCCTACTTTTTATTTCCTTTGCTTTTATTGTAAGGAAATGAAATGACATGTTTTGTTTATGTTGAATAAGGCAGATTACTTCATTTGATACTAAATGTTATTGGGTTGCAGTTCAAAAGGAAGTAAATGAACTTAAATTCAATCCAAATCAAATACTGCTATGCTGAGTTTTTGGCAGAGCAGCAAACTGAGAGTCAAAACATTTCTTTTTAGTCTCAGGTCCTCATTATTTGCTTAATCATCTAAGCAGACAATATTACTTTAAAGAAAGTTTTTAACCAGTAGAGTTATGTAAGAAATTTTGAAATATGCATTTGTCACAAAAGCTCAGTATCGGTAAGCAGATATTTGTTCCTATGTATTTCTTCTTCATATTTGAGATGTATGTACGAAATCATGAACTTTATTGCAGATGCATGTTGAATAATACAAATTATGATGATATGTAACAATGACAATGAGAAAGATAAGGTAAACAGGTAAGGTAATTTTTGACTTATACGGTCAGTTAACACATAAAGAATTAAAAGTCATTGTAGGTATTTTTTAATATTCTTGGCCACACCAGTCACACCCCTGCCTGAAAATTTGATCTATGATGTCATTCAAATGATGGTCAAAAAATTGTATAATATGATAGGCAGTATACTGAAAAATTACCCCCATTCATTTTTTTTTCTTCAAAACAGTCCTTTATTTCCTTTGAGAGACTATAATAGATAAGAATGTTACATGCTGCAAATTGGAACTGCTAGAAGAAAAAATTAGAAAGAAAAAACTATGTAGATAGTCTCTTTTACATTTCTCAATAAATTGTCTAATGCAGCATTGTGTTTTACTCAAAGTGACTATAATGTACTTTAATTATTGATTAGTTTGTCTTCTGAAAAGAACCCCATTTTGTGAATCAGTAAGTTTGTTCTTTTTTGAAATAAGCGGTCACTGATCACATGTCCTTAAATTTTTTTTGTAGCTGATAAGCTACTTGTCGAGAGTACTAGTCCAATGCAAATGTCAACATGGTAACATTTAAACAAATGGTTAGATAGTCAGTAGAAATGAGTTAATTATTAGAACTGCATACACTGTTTGGTTCGTCACTTTTACTAGAGAGATACATATCATTTGTCTGAGCAGGTACCTTCAACTAAAAGGCTCAACTTCAGCCCAAATCTGAGGATCTTTTTCTAAAGCTACAGTAAGCTAATGCCAATGTGCATTTGCAGAATGAATTTGCATGTAGAGATATGCAAGTAAGGCTAATAAAACTATGATGAGTAAGTCCACCTTTGGCGTGCAGCCTGCATGCCTCGGATATTATGGAATATCATCTCTGGCCTGTGTAGCAGTAGTACCTCTTTTACCAAAATTTTCAACAACAAAGAATTCAGGAGTCACCAGGTCTGGTTTGCATTTGAACACAGATTACTTTTTTGCAAACTTATAGGAACGTTACACACACTCTGTTAACGGCATAGGTTTTCGTAAGTACGATGGCTATAACACTACAGTTTGCAGAAACAAAAATGTAAGTAAAAATAATAACTAAGAGCTCCATGGCAGGTTGACAATGGAAATTTTAAGCACTTTAATCCTTCTTCATCACTAGCAACGCAATTCTATCCAGGCCACTTGAATGTCAAAAGACAAAAATGCACTATAAATATGAGGAAAGCTATACATATTGAAAATAAAGTTTCCATTTTATGGAATAATGATGTAAGAATGTTTCATTATTATTAGGACCTCTGGGCTGTGACACACCTCTTTTCCCTCCTTATTTTTGTGGGAGAGACGACAATTTAAAATTGGTTCTAGACTCTGGTTCTTAAGCATAAATAGGTAATAGTGATAATATTAATACAAAAGGTGCCTCAAACTCTTTTCATCCTCAGGACCTTTAAGGTGGAAAGAAGGAGATGCCAGGGAACTGTTTTACAAGAAAAAAACAAAAACAAAAACAAAAACAAAAACAAAAAAAACCCCCAACATTTATATTTCTATCTAAATGTCACTACATTTCTGAGGTAGAATGAACTTAACAGTTATTAGAAAAATCTGATTCCTTGCACAGCTAGTAAATAGTATACCCCCCACTGTGCTAAACTGCATATTTTCTGCATTTTGGGGGAGTTGTATGATATCCATCAACAGTTCCAAGTAGTCTATACAATTAATTCATCCTTAATATGCATATACTTTATATTATAAACATATAACAGTTGAATGTTCATATCTTCAAAGCAATTTTCATATTTCATTAGTCCTTAAATAATTTGGAAAACGAGTGGGCTTCATGACATGTTATAAAAGAATTTAATTGCTTTTAGACTGGGGAAACTGACTCTAAATTGAAGTGCACCTTAGAAAATGTCCAACTGTAGCCCTTTCCAAGGGCAGCAGCACATCTGCTGATTAAATCTTCCGGAGATTTATACTGGGAAAGTCAGATTCTCTTCCAACAGACATGTCCCGGCAGATGCTGCAGTTACGGACGGGTTGTTGGAGCCACAGGCACCTGGTTTGGCGGGTGCCCAGTTTGCCCCCTGCTGTATCAGCAAGAAGTGCTTGCGCTGAAGGCAAGAACTGCCGCGTGTTGGTTCATATCACAGCTCAGCTCTTTCCTCCAGGGCAGTGAGCGTTCCGGGTCACTTTGCTATGCCATAGCCTCCTTTGATATGTGCTGGTAGTGTTCACACACCTTTTTGCTATGACGATACCCACTAGCACTTTAATTATGCTAAAAAGAGCTGATCAAATGGGGTTGCTTAAATAATATACAATCTACAAAAATATACAAGATTGTGTTCACGGGACAAGAAAGAGTATTCCCTGCTCAGCACACAGAAAGAGAGGCAAAGAGTTACTCAGGGAGAACACCACTGAGGAAGCTTTTCTCCAGCAATGGCCATAAGCTTCCAACTCCTCCAGCCATTCAACAATAGGACATTTTGACAAGGGAGTAGATGCTGCTGTAAATCTCCTAATTATGGCTCAAAAAATGCCACCAAGACATGATGTACAATGCTGAACTGGTATAAGCTCACGGAGCAGTTTGGAACAGTGGAAAATTTTCTGCTGGATTAACCTTTATACCAGTAGGTTCTATGCCAGATTCAGTATCAGAGGTATTCTAGCCTCCTTTTGAAACATACGGGCAATGTAAAAAACACCAGAAAAAAAAAGTATAAATGTGGCATATACTTTGTATCATCTGCTCTAGCTAATTTGACAGCTGTGCTATCATTTGTATCTACCTGATTTGGACAAAATCCATGTTTTTGGTAACCTCAAGGAAACGGTGCAGAGCTCCGGCAGTGATGCTCGCAGACCCATGTTCTCAAAGGCTGTGTTAATTCACCGGCTTTAGCCACTGATGTGAGGCTTGTTTGTACTTGCGATATCTGCTGACCGAGTTCTCCTGTGGGTGCAAAAAGTGCCTATGCACCCAGGCACGTGTTTTTTTTCCCCATCATTCTTCCTCTGCCCACCTGCTGGGGTAATTTACGCCATATTCCATCCAAGGGAAATCCACACTGGTAAATCTGATATCAATCCACTAAAAAAGCGCTTTGCATTTCATCGGGTATACCTCATAAACCTCATTATCAGTTAAAAAAGTGCAAATACTCAATCATTCTTCGATGAGTTTCCAAAAGCTACACACATTCACATAAAAAGGCCGCCCTTACAAAGAGCTACCACCCTCACCAGAGCATTGCCAGACTTTCTGTGGTAATAGGAGTTTTATTTTGAAACCGTGTGTCCTCTGTAGTGCAATTAGAATAGGATTGTGAACAAGAATTGCCAGAAATTAAATCAGTCTTATTTCCCATCTTCATGTGACAGATCATGAACGGAACATTATTGCAGAGCAGAATAATTGTGGGGAATTTTTGTTGTTGTAATTGTGGTGAAGGGATGAGGGGTGGAGTGTGTGTAAATTGTTATTTTGATTTAGGTGTGGGGAATTCTTTTGTTGATGTAAGTGACGTTTGTGAAGATAGATTGTGTGATGAATGTGTGTTTTAATGATAATGATAATTTAATAATGATAAAAGAAAACATCTTTTTACATTCTCAGCATGATGTAATTAAAAATCAGATCCCATAAGATATTCAGACACCTCATTCTTAGTGATTTCAGCTGTATGAAGGTACCTGAATACTTTTAAAAATCTGGCCCGTAGACACATATTTCAGGAGGGTTAAATTACATTGTTGTAAAGGTTAGATTGCTGTTCTTTTCAATAGTCTATTCTACTATAGCTTTTGATTATTACTGCTTTTTATGTTGGTACTGTTTCTCCCTTCCTGAGTTAGCTGCTGCACTAGGTGTCTCTCTTTCACTCTTCTAATCACTGTTTTTGGGAAGGTTTGTAAAATTTCCTTTTGATTCAGTGTGCAAAGCAGTACAGCTGAAGGGCTGTACACTTACTACTCTATGTACTTAGTTACCACTGTGTTCTAAGAGATGCCGAGTATACCTGTCACCCATTCGGCTGCTAAGGGAGCGCACAATCATCATGGGATCAGGCAGATAAGAGCTGATCTATTCCCTAGCCAGCAGGAGGGGAATTTAAAGCAGTCAGAGTTATCAGAGGATCTCCTCAGATTTTCCTTCTGAAGGGGAATCTCTGGAAGTGCAAGAATGGCAAAACTGTCAGTGGTATAAATTAAATCGGCAGTTTTAGCTTACACGTAGGGCTAAAGTTGGCGGCGGGGAGCCTTAAGCAAAAGCTTAAGGGAAGAAACACGGAGCATTCTGTCACCGGTACTGTTTTCTCCAAAGGCTGAGAAAAATCTGTAATAAACCTCTGGTTAGAAGGGCAAAGCTGGCTTTTAACCTCAAAAGTTTGATTGCGCACCAGCCTTGTAAATACTATATATGCTGTTTTTCCCCTATGCAGGTATCTAAGCCAGACCGTACCAGAGGAGACGATGTTAACAGCCAACCCTCAAAACAGGGAGAAATTAGCTGTACTAAAACAAGCTCTAGGTGCTATGGGATTCAATAGCCTGGTAAGTTACACAAGCTTATGATATTTGTGGCTAAAATCACCTATTACTTAGTTAAAAGCAGGCCATAGGGAACTCTAACTGATAACCCTTTGTGGGGAAAAGAAGTGCCTTTCTGTCTTTTTTTTTGTTCTGTTGGCTAAGACCTTGGAACAATATACAGTAGTAGTTCACTCCAGGGAAATTACTGTAATCACTTTTAATTAGATACAGCACCGACAATGTAAATCTTTTTTATTCTTAAAGATTCACAAAACAGCTTCAAGGTATAATGCTCTGAACAATTAAATTACATAGATAAAAAGAAACAATCAAATCCCATATGACAGAAACCTCATAAAACCCACAGGAATTTTTTCCTCTTCCTGATTATCTCCATGTCCCTTTTAATTTTGTGAAATACACATTCCAAATACCTTTGCTAGCAGCACCTGAAAAAAAAGTAAATACATATTTAGTCAAAGAAAATTAGAGCTGGGTAACTTGAAAGAGCTGACTTAAACCCGAAAAAGCAACAAGAAGATAGGTCTGGTGTTTGTCTTTAATCCTACAAAGCTAACAAAGATGATAATTTGGAAAATTATCGAGAGGAGGTTCTGGAGGACAGAGGTCTGAGAGGAATCTGGAGAAATGGAGGGCTGAGTATAAGAACTAGTGTCAGCTGTGTAATTCCCTTCAGTATGCTGGAGTATTTAACAAACTCTGTATTTCTTACATATGTATATGCTACCTAGCACACTGTAGCTGGGACACTTCTGCAAAGCAAATGCATAAGCAACAGCAGTTCTAGGAGGAGGTAAAAACTTCTTTACCCCTAGATGAAATTTAGCGTCATAAGAAAAAAAACAGAGGAGAAGTTAATGTGACAGTATGCTAGATTATCATAAGACATGACAGATGGGCAGCAGTTGTAAAAAAAAAAAGGGATCAAGGGCTATCAACAAAAAAAAATTGTGAGTCTGCTGAAGCTGTTATTTAGGTGTGAGGTAAACTTCTGTGGCGATGGTACATCATGTGTTGTTTGGCATTTCCTAGTTAAGGTGGTAACAAATGTTCTTTGGTAACCTATGCCACCTTTTAATATAAAGAGTGGGGTTTTTTTCATGAATATTCACGTGGCCATGTGCCAAATTGAACACATATGGTTATATTTGACAGAATTATTCCTTACTCTTAATGACTCAAGCTCTGCACCTGTAGATTTCAGTAGCAAAAGTTCCAGGCAGTTCTGCATTTAGCCCAGTGTTCATGGATGGATGGATCTCCCTACTCTATTAATGTTTTCGTTCTGTTGAGGAAGGGGTTCAGCCCATAGATAAATAGTTGGATGCATAAGGAATCGTGTTTTAGAAGCCTGCAGAAACTGCCTGAGAACACTTTACATACAAAAATACAGTATTATTTTGGATCCAAAACTTCAACTTCACTTTGCTCAGAGTTCTTGAAAGGAAATGAGATGACCCTCAGAAAAGCATAAAGCATCTTCAAGGCTCCTCTATATCCTGGCAACATTAGAATAATCATTTAGGAGGCTAGAAATCTGTGGAGCTCCAGAGTACTGCAGGCTGATCTCCTGTGCTGGAGGTTAGAGGGGAATATGTGGATAAAAGACATCTCCTAAAATTTCTACCTATTACTTCTGAGGTACACGGAAAGGTCTGTATGTATTATTCCTTGACCATCTAGCCACATTTAACAATAGAGTAGATTATCTTTTTGAAGAACTACATAAACACTCCTTAGCAGTCTTTAATGGCATCTTGCAAAGTATGTTAATGTTTATTAAAAAATTGTTTTAAAGTTGAGGGAACATGCATCTTGGAGCACAATAAGAAGGTGTTTGAGAATCTGGAACACGAACTAAACCCAAGACCCAACGTCTCCAGAATAAACATTTATCCCAGACTGCTGCAATTCGATGCTGTAGAGTCATCTCCAATCCAGTTCTGAACAAGCTAACAAACAAGCAAGAAGTATGCTGTGCTAGAGTGTCGTTCCATCTTGCCCAAGAGACCTTCCCAAGAAGCGGGGTGTAGCACCCTAGCTTGAATACCATATTAGCATGACAGTTTTTCTATTCTAAGAGCTATCTTATTCAGACTTACTCAGCCTGTATATATTGCTTTTTTTAATCTTCAGCTTTGGTACTTTGTAGTAGCAAAATATACTGTTGCCCTATTTACATCTATCTCATACAGTGAAAGATTGTAGTTCTTGTCTTAAAATGTAGTTTAGAGAATCAAACTTGCATAAACAGAGTCAGAGGTGCTGTAGTCTGTATCCCAGAAAGACTGTAAGCTTTGTTTAATGTCCTATGATGACAGGCATAGTTATTAGAGTAAGGAACAAGAATAAGAAGAAAAGCTCTTTTTTTGGCCTGTTGCTTTTGAAAACCGATGAAAAGTCATCCAAGCTTGGTTTCAGTCTGTTCTGAATTCATTACAGTCACCTGAGAATAAAGGGGATGTATTGGCTAAGTATTTAATCTGTAGTGTATTTTTTAATCTTATTCTGCAAATTCCAGTAAGGGAGACTTCTCATTGTCACTTCTACAGTTTCAGTAGAATCAAGTTCCAAATATTATTTTTCAAAAATATTTCAAGAATTATCAATTAACTTTGCTGTGCATAATACCATGTAATGCTATAGTGGATATCAGGCTTCCTGCTTCATAATTTTAAAGGAGCACCATTGTTAGATAACGGACCTTAAAAAAAACATCCAACACCACACAATATTAGCTATGTCTTAGCATTTTTAGTTCATATTTCATGGGTCATATTTTTGCTCTAATTTAAAAACATTAAAAAAAAAACAACAAACAACCAAAGAAAAGTTGTTCTCTTCTTGCTGTGGTAAAAATGAGGCCAGGAAAAATATAGCCCTGAAGTCAAGTGGTTCACAGCCTTGGAGAGGTCAGAACATAGCATGCAATTGTGGGGAAAAGTGTGCGGGTAAAGGAGGTTGCTTTTGTTTCTTTTAGACCTTAACTACAGCTTTTACTACCAGGAACCTGTTAAAATTTAGAGCTAGACACTTTGTTTGTGAATGCAATTGGCTGAGGATAAAACAAACCTTGCTATTCCCAGATACAGAATTTGTCTTGATAGAAATTCTCTATGGAGAAGATAAGTTTATTTCTTGCAGAAATAACGCATCCATTAAAGATACTTCAGTATTTTTTATAACATTCTGAAAAACTTTCTTAACTCAGTAGTTAATGAGTTTTAATTTACATTAAAACAAAAGAAAAAAATGGTAATCTTGTTGGTTTATGTCCTAGATAGGTTCCAGGTTGATCTCTAAATCCAAATTTCCTGTTAGTAGTTCACACATGAATACTTTTTAACTTAGCAAATGCCAATGATACAAACTAATAGAATCTGTATTTTTCTAAAGCATTGCCTTTCACTGGTGTGCCCAACAGATCTCTTCTTTATCTTTATTTCTACATAAAATATGTGCAGGAGGTGGAGAACCTGTTTGTAATTCTCTCAGCGATTCTGCATCTTGGAGACATTCGCTTTACAGCTCTGACAGACGCTGAGACAGCATTCGTGTCAGACCTGCAGCTACTGGAACAAGGTCAGTAGGACGTGACCTTGGAGCGTCGCCTGCTTGGTCCCACCACAGGGCAGTTGCGCCGTTCCACCGACAGATGGAAACACAGTTCCAGGGAGATAAAAAAAATTACTTCTGAAAATTCACCTTACTGTAGGAAGACAGTATTCAATTGACTTGAATGTTTCGTAAACTACAGAGTTCTATGGGATGACATAAAATGCTAATATTGCTAATTATCTAATTCAATGCCATATTTAATGCTCTCGTTTGCCAAAAGAAATTTTACAGTGCCCTTTGTGCAGTCTTTTAAAATACTGTTGTGGTGCTTGTCAACAGTGGAACAATTTGCGTTGAATTGAATTCCTTACATTCAAAATCGGTGTCTTAAAAGGGTCTCTTGTTTTCATGCTTTGAAGTTTGCCCTCTTGGTCGCTAACAAATCTCCTCAAAGTGGCTTATGGATACAGAATGTCAATAAGCAGCATACCTTAACTCTAACACCAGAGAAAGTCTGCCAAGCCCTGGGGAAAGTCCTGAGTAATCTTTAAAGGGGAAAGCAAGCTGTAATGTAATATACAGTTACGTTCAACATTCACAAAGTGCTGATTATAGTAATCCGATTTTATATGTTCATTAATTTTGATTACTCCTGTGACAGCGCTCTTTTCTTTAATGTGTGGGTTCTTTCACTATTCAAAAATAGCATCTACATAAGAAAAACCTGTTATAAAAGATAAAATATGCAGTATAGCACAAATCAGGCTTTCTTTAAATTTTCTTTTCATTTCAGTGGCAGGGATGCTGCAGGTTTCACCAGATGAGCTTGCTTCAGCCTTAACGACTGATGTTCAGTATTTTAAAGGTAATCTTTTCCAAGCTTACATTCTGATAGATCAGACCTGGTGGCATTTTGATCCTTCTGATTTGAGAATTTTAAAAGCAGTTAATTTTTTGTTTCTTATTTCTTGTGTGGTCTTGTGAATTTTCTCTCTGATGAATATATAGGATTATCTGCCATGCAATAAGTCCGACTGGGCCACTGAATTAGAAGTGTCCTTGCAACATGGAGCAAAGCAGTTTCACAGTCTGATGCTGATGGACTCCTAGCTTGATTAATCCCACAAAAGTGTGTCGAGATAGTAATACTAAGAACTAAAGTCAACAGGAGTGTCCTGAAAAAAAATAAAAAAAAGATTTAAAAAAGTTCTTTTCAGTAAAATGCTAGTTCTGTGTGGTACACGTACCCTTTTCCATTTAAAAATGTACAAAGGTACATGTTTCCAAACTGAAGCTTTTGCAAGTGTTGACAGTCTTCTCATCTTTCACTGAAGGCTTCAGAAAAAAACTAACACCATGTATATGGTTAGCAAAGGAGAAGTAAAAAGGGTGGAAGGACTTAGTGTAACTAAAATTACTTAAGGTGAACTTTACAACATGCTTTCATCTCCATTTTCTGCTTTCTCTCTTAGGAGACATGATTGTACGGAGGCACACAATACAGATTGCAGAATTTTACCGGGATCTCTTGGCAAAATCTCTATATGGTCGTTTATTTAGCTTTTTAGTCAACACAATCAACTGCTACCTTCAAAATCAAGATGAGACTGGCAGGTAGGAGTGCCATTACGAACTATTAGGTGTGTCATTATCTGTTCAAATCCAGATCCATAAGAGAAACATAATTCCATCATTTAAAGCATTTTATGATAGTGTGACAGTGATGCTTGGATCTTTAAATCACTGGCCATTCCTTTAAATCATTTCCTCGGTAGCATTTGTTTATTTATTTGCTTGTGTAAGGGGACATGGTACTTTATGCAGTAATCAAGATTGGTGGTTACAATTAGTAGTCTTTTAAAGGGCTGACAATACAGAATGAGCTAAGTCTTTTAACAAGCAAAAAGCTGCCTGCTGGTTTTTTTTTAGTGCAGAATATTCTTATTCTTTCTCCCCAAAATTATGACCTTAGCACAGGGTATTAAAAAAAAGATTTTGTTCCAAGGTCTTCGAATAAGTGTATAAACTTCACTGAATTAAATGTTCTAGGAATGTTCTGGATATCTCTAGGTTATCATCTGCTAAATTCAGTGCTGTTGCTATCGAGTGTGGCTTTCTAGAAAAAATGAATGCTAATTAATGTGTGTCAGTGGAGCAGTCAAGAAACAAACAAAAAAATAAACAAACAAAAAAAGGAAGTCTCAGTAGAATCGAAGTAGCAAACTAAGACAGTAGACCTAATTAGATGATTATATACGTGTGACTTAACCAAGGTTCAACATCTCACGTGCTCAGATGAGCTTTCTTATGAACACTAAGTACAAGATGTTGGGACATTACTGGTAAGTGGAAATCCACAAAAGACGGATGTGGAACTTCCAAAAAAGAATAAATGCCTTTTTCTTATATCATATCTTGGCTTCATAGGTGCCCTTTTTTAGAGTTGTTAAGTGTTTGAAGACTTCACAATGTTTTTTTTATTCCTATCCTATTTGTAGACCAGTTAGTAATAAATCACATTTCTCTTCTATAGGCTTAGCTAACAGAAAAAGCTACCATGCCTGAGTAACTCAGAGCTTTCTGCACATAAAAGCTTCCCATCGTTACATATACCACCAGAGTGCCTACCTTCCTGCTGGAGGCGAAAGGAAGGTTTGCCAGTAACACGGAATGGTTTTTTTTTTGGCTGTTTCTGATTATACAGCCCCTTAGAATTGCAGGCACCTGGACAACCAAGCTAGAGCAACTTTCCAGTCCATGTCCTAATTTGTAATGCTGTGTTTATAACCAGAAAGGACAGTGGCATGTGGTCACATTCAATTCTTCCCCATTCATTCCTGGGACTTATGGAACATGGGCTTAGCTCAGTGCACGTCTGTGACAGACAACAATCCAGCTGAGGTGTTCCTAATTACAGTGAGGTCAGTTTTAGTGGTCATTGAGGAAGAAATCTAGAATCACTATATTAATCTATTAAAATTATTTGAAATAGTTTTTCAATGTGTAGTTTTGCAATTTTGAAATTTGATATCTCCCAGTCTTTCAGAATAGGGTGTGGTGTATCTCTGTTGTTCAGTAATGTAAACCTATAATTTCTAGATATCAGAGGATCTTCAAATAATGAAAGTCAAAGCTGTTTATATATTGTTTACCTTGTAGTCTCCTTTTAGTGCAATCATATGTGCCTGAGGTGACTTCTACCTTGTGGAAACAGAATACTTCTCAGTGAAACTATTTCTACCTGCGTGGTAACTTGAAGACTATGTGATGTTGTAAGTCCTAGCTAAAACAGGACAGCTGTTTGATGTTGTCAGGAATGAGCAATTTGCAATAGTTTTATATCATACCCGTGATTGAAAAAGGGGAGTTCTTCATTAAGGCTGGCTAAAGGAAGCTAACCAGCTCAGGATATACTGGCAGCACTGACAAGACGTATTAAATTTTAGCAGGCCAAATTCAGCCTCAGGTCCCTTTCAAAACTTGAAGCTAAATAGCTTATTTTAAGTGAAAACGAAGTTGACCATCCTTCATTGATATTTCAACCTCACTTGAGTTAGCCAGCTTAAGAAAATACCCACCTCGCCCCCAGCTTTCTTTTTGGTCCAGCCTAATCATATTGTGTAACCTGTAGTAGTAAATCAAGGTATAGCACACTTTAAGATGTAAATCGGATTAATGCAAGTCATTGCATGAATCTGTGATTTGTGGTTCATATTTACTTCATATACATCTGAGCAAGTCTATCAATTAGCAGCATTATACTTCCTGTTTGGTGCAGTTTTAATAAATGTCAAAAGATTGACCAAAGACATTACCTAATGTGGCTAAATAAGGCTGATGTATTCCAGGCCACACTTCATTCCCCAGTCAGAAACTTACACAGTTACTGCTTATCAAATGGGATGAAGCCTTCATCAGAAATCTGGAATAAGGTTTCTAATTCAGTTCTCTTGTTTTGGTGTGAGGTAGCTTAACTGTACTTCCATCCCATTTCGGTGAGAATTTAGGAAGCAATAAAATTAGATTTATTGGCTTACTAACTCTCTGAGAAATATTTGATCTTGGCATTTGTGAGGAAACTAGTTACCTGGGTTTAACTTTTATGCTGAAGCTACTCAATTCTGTTCATTAATATTGATTTATATTTACCATTATTTACCATAGCTTGTGGCGGGTTTCAGGCAAGGTAAAATTGAGGATTGCCGTTAGATCTAAGGGAAGGGGAGACAATTCTATGAAAAGCTGCAAAGTCCAAGCTCTAGGAGTATTAAGCATAGAGGAAAAAAGTGTGGCCAGAATCCAACAAATTCATTACTTTATAATACTACCCAATAATATAATGCAAGAGTTTTAATGACAGTGTTAAGTGAGATAATACACCTTCAGAAATGTTTTTCTCCTTCGTAAAAAGATACTTATGATTTTGTCTGGTTAGAACTAAATTATAACCATGGATGTTAGTTTGGACTGGTTGCAGGATACCTTTGAGGTTTATTACTTTATTCATCTTGATATTGTTTCAAAGAAATTCACTGGGGAGAAACTGTTTTTCTGTAACTGGCCTCTAGAATGGGATTAGAGGAAAGCTACTAATTTTTCTCATACGTGCTTAAAATTCTTTTTTAAAAATTAATAATATTTATTTTCACTCATTTATATAGTGATTTCCCACCCTACTGATTTTATTATTGTAAGAATTGTCTAGGTAAACTTCTTCCCAAGACTCTTAACTCTTCAAAGTTTACTACTGTTTTACTTCCATCCAAATAAGTATGCCGATTTTCAGTTTTGTAGATAAAAGGGACTAGAGCATTCATGATTGCCTAAATGTGGCATTTCAACATACTTGATTACACGTTGACAAGGTTGGATTGAGTGATCCAAATGTTAGTAATAAAATGTCTTAAGATGATGTTTGGAGAACTCCTGACTCATTCTGCAACAGGACTTTCCAATTATGGGGATTTAAGAGTGTGAACTCTTGTGAAAGATTGTTTTTCTTTTCTGATGAAAACCAGGCTAATTAGGTATATATGCTTGAGAAAATGTTGATACTGTGTTTGCTGCGTGCTAGTAAGTAGAAATCGTGATGTTTTATTAGCTAGTTAGCAAAAGGTTTCTCTCTTACGTGGCCTGAAGATGGGGCTAATGCCAATATGCCTTCTCTATTACAGACAAGCAAAGAAAGCCAACATTCAGTTGTACCCTCTGTTTGTACCACCAGGTCTGCCGTAGGAGATTTCTGTTTCAAATAGAGCATACAGAATATTTTTAAATAGGTATTTTCTGAATTTTTTTGTATTCTGACTGTGTAGTCTTATTCCCAGTGAAATTCAAATATTGCCAGAGAGTAGCAGTGGCAACACTTATCTGGGCAAAGGAAAGATCTCAGGAGTATTATTTACAAATTTCTTACTACACATTATCAGATTTACAGAATGCGATATTCTGAAACAGAAATCTTCCCAGCTTAGGAAAAAAATCAGAACATAAACTAAAATGATTATTTATCTATTACTGAACCCACTAGAAGGGTTTTGGGAATGCAGGAAGGACAGAAAGAGAGTTCCTGTTCCGAACATGAACCCACAGCATAATGAGAATTGTCTCTGTGAAGGCAGGGAAATCTTTAAAACAGACAAACAATACAAAACATCTAATACAATATGGTGCATAATAGCATATTTTGAGATCTGCTTCAGTCTGGATCATTTCCAGTGCTTCATTAAACAAGACAATGCCATCTTTTAAAGCATAGAACAAATTTTGCTTTGAAGAGCTGGGGAAGAGTATGTGCTACTGATGAGAGAGCTAGAGATCTTGAGTCTATTAGCAAAAAAACTTCTCCCTTCCTGTCATACCTGTCAAGTCACTCAAAAAAATGTTTGTCAGATATGGAGCCACTGTTTCTTTCTCCTGTGTCCGGCCACTATCTCTATCTGTACCACTCATACCTGGGTAAGGTAATATTAAAAGAAAAGTGACAGTTGTTGAGCAAGATGACTGAGAGATGTGGCAATGACACCGAGTCTTAGCAAAAATCTCAGAATCTTATTAGTTTGGTTTACTAATTGTTTGAGATGAAGAACATATCCACTGGGAGTAATCAGACTGTTCCCTTCAAGAACAGTATTTATGACAACGGGTGTACTCTGTTCCCCTGAGAGAACTGAGGGAGTCTTAAGTAGGATTCTGAGGGTTCTCATTTGAAGGCTGGGTTGTATACTGTATGCTATCTATTCCTAGAAAGATTTTCTCATTAATCAGTATCACATCTGGTTTATCCAGATCAGACCTAAAGCAGCTGGTTTCCTTCCTGGTTACCAGCAGAAGATGGAGGGAGAGCAAGAAACGTTGTATGTGGGGCAGATGAAAAGGCACATTAGATCATCCTGCCTCAACAGATTCACCCCACTGCTTTATGTAGACAGATTACAAAAAATGACAATGGGAATGAACCCTGTGGATTTCAGAGCTGAAAACCATCTGGGATGAAAAAAAGTGATCAAATAACATCCTGTAGGTTTGTCTGAAGCATTGGGTCAGAAGTATTGAAAGGGGAATTCTGTTCACCTTGCCAGGAACGGCAAACGGGTGAAGAGCATCTCTTGATGAATGGCAAGATGTCTGCCAAGACAGTAGATCATCAGACAGGATGTCTGGTGTATGTGTATTGTTTTTAGGACTTGCCAAGAATTTTTATGCAGTTTCTTTATAATGAAGTTTTTAAGTGTACAGCATCAAAAGGTATTTCTAGTCTATCAGGACATCTTCACAGAGATGTAATTCTGAGAAAAAAGGCAAAACTGGAGACATTGTAAAATATTATCAGTCAAAATGCTGTTTTGTAAATCACAAAAATCAAATGAGTTCTAGTTAACGTCTATGCCTGTTTTTAACTATTCACAACTATGTACTGGTCTAAGAGATAAAAACATTCTTCAAATATTGGCAAATTGTTGTTGTTCTAATTTCTATGCTAAGAAATATTGTCAAACTTGAAATCAAAGTCTCAGTCCATGCTAAAACTATAGCCGTTTTATTTATAGATAGTAAATATTGAATATCTGAACCATAATGAGGAAAAGTGTCAGTGAGGTTTAGTAACCATACAAGAATAAAGTAAAATAAGGCGATTTTTCAGAATAAAAAATGCTCTTTTCTTATATTTGTTCTTTCAGACACTGGTGACATGCCCTTTCATTTGTAAACATGGGATCATTCATGCTTTATTTTGCCTTGGGAATCTCTGCTATGATTAATTTAAGGAAAGTAATTTTGCTGGAATTAGTATGATTGACAGCTAGCCAAGAAAAACATATATGGACCCTTCCTCTGAAAAGAAAAGTGGTTTAAAACAGGGAAAGACAAGAAGAAAGAAAAAAACAAAGCAATTTGTAGCCACATATGAAAGAATGCTATTAATTTTGATGTTGTGCTGTCTGTTGCTATTTAATTTTCAAAATCTGGGCAATACTTGAATGCAGAGAATTACTATCACGGTTGGTGAGATTTTGCAAATAAATGCCACAATGTAGTAATAAAATGTCACTATTGTGGAGGACGCAGAGCCTTGTTCTGTCATACTTGTCCTGTAGGCAAGATATTAATTATGTAAAACCTCCAGCTCTTTTCATGTAGTGTGTGCATCTTCTAATAATACAAGGCCAAGATGATCAGGTGGAGTTTATAAAAATACGTTTTCCTGTCAACAAATAACATCTCTAGTAAATCAAGATATTTCTTGGAAATATCACAGTTTCAATAAGGAATGGTATCTGAAGTAGGCAATAGGCTGGCTGCTAAGCTTTTACCTGGAATTTTAGCAACTAGGGCCAGGTTCCTATTTTGCCCAATTTGTAATAATTCGTTAAGTCAGTTTGTTTAGGTGTTTTCCTTATGCAAATGTTTATATATTCCTTGAGAAAAACCAAAGGAGACTAATTTGACCAAATAACAGTCATGGCACTCATCTGGGATGTAAGTAATCCAGCTTCACATCTATTCATTGAGTTAGACAAAGAAGGGATAAGCTGTTCCATCTGTGTTGAGCAGTTCTTAATAATTGTGAAATATAATGCAATATTTCAGCTGTTTTGCAATATTACATAGCAGTTCATGTTTTTCTTTCCTATAAGGAAGGTTATAGATAAATGACAAAATAATAAAATAAGAATGAAAACTTATGAAATATTCTGAAATTCTAAACTACTTTTTTTCCAAAACTTATTTAAATGCCATAATAATTCTGCTTTTCAATATTAGTCTGAGGTAGTTTGTTTTCAAAATGTCTACTTCTTCTTTATAAAAATGGGCTGGTTTTCGTGAAAACACGTTGTGACAAGGAATATACACCCATCTCTAATCAGGAACACTTCAGAATGAGGTTTACATTTCAAAACACAATGTAATTTGCACTTATTGCTAGAAATGGAGGTGGTAATATATCTTTATGCTTCTTGTTGTAGAAATTCCCTTGGAGGCTAATCGACCTCACAATAACCTCTCCTGCCCAACAAAGTCATTCTAGCCTAGATTTATTATGCAACTCTCTATGTCTGAGATTTACGCACACAGCCAGTCTTGGGACAATCCGTAGTGCATTGAACTAGTATGCCTTAAAAATGAATACACACTTCTTGGATATGATTTCTGAAGAAAGCTCTGCTTGTCATGGCGATTGTTGTCCCAAGCTTTTTTTGTAGTACACAATTTTTTGATGATTTTACTTTTTTTGTTTGTTATATGGGAATTTATTTTCAGGGTTGGATCCTTGTCTAATTAAATGGTAGTGTTTACAATGGCTATAACAGAACTATACTAAAGTACTTCAACAGTGGATCACCTTTTTCTCCTTTACGTCTATATCCTGATATACACATGGATTTAGGCATAGGAAAATGAAGGCATGGATTTAGGCATGGAGAAAAATGTGGAAGGAAAAGTAGATTTCAGAAACAGCAGGCTTCAATATTATTTGTATGCATATAACCCTATAGATTTACAAATTATGTTGGCAAAGAGAAAGGAAAACTCATCTGCTTTAGAAAGTGTCCACCCCCTTTCTCAGGAAGCTGAATAATTTTTCCTTTGCTGATTTTTTGTGTTTCAGAGAGCCATTGGCTACAGTGCAAAGTCTTTCATCCTGCTGGCAGATCGTTTCACTCTGGAGAAAGTCCCACTGCACTCACATAGGCAAACTGCAACAATTTTTTTTACTGTAACCCTATTTTTATGTTCTCTGCCTAATGATACAGTGAAGAAAGTAAAGAAAAAGCCCAGTCTCAGTGACCCCTGCCCTTTCATATGGAGTTCTCAAATCCTACCAAAGCAGGCAGAAGGATACCGCAAAACATTAATTTTGTTCCCCACAGTGAACTTAGTTTCTTCTCCAGATCAGGTGTACAATGACTTAGTCCTGAGTAAGTACAGAATAATAACACCTCTGTCCCTTTCCCATTTCTCCTGTCCAAGTCCTGGGTGACCACCCTGTCCTAATCCTACCACTGGGCCAAAATAAAAGCCCTTCCCTGAACGCAAGCAGTGGCACATGACAAATTAGATGCACTGCCAGCAAGTATTCTTTTATATACACAGAGAAGAAACATCTGTCATCTTCCTGCCGAAATCCTGATTGTTCTTTCCCCTGAGAGATGTAACCTCTTGGGCAGCCTGAGCTCACAGCCTCTACTTGATGCTGGCACAAAGAGGACTTTGGCTTGACAGGTTTCCCTTGAAGGACATTTAGTAGGAGCAGTTCTTGCTGTTGAAGAAATATAAACTGGAAGGGGTAACTGGGTGCAACCAAGCAATTTTGAAACTTCCCCTAAATGGCTGTGCCTCATCTGAGTCAATAGATACCTACACCTTTAGAAACTGGACTTTAAAGAAGATTTTTTCCTTCTTTTACAAATTTTGTTCTTGAAGTGGCTGCTAAAACAATCTTGAACCCTGTTTTTTTATTTATGTTCATTATAACAGATTAGCGGGTAGAATTTTGATTCTGTTGTATACATGGTCTGCTTGTGTATTTCATACTGTGTTTTTGAAATACAGCCTGCTTTTGTCCTAGAACAGAAATACTTTTGTCAGAAACAACAGATATATTACTCACTTGCTTGAATTCTTATTATCTGTAATACATTTTTTTTTTTCCCAGTGACCAGGTATTTGAAATAGGAGTACTGGACATTTTTGGATTTGAAGAATTTCAAAAGAATACTTTCGAACAGGTAAGTGGCTATGTTTTATTGAAATTCCTGTAACTGTTAATGTTAATCCTTCTATTAAGGTTTTGGATTTTAGCCAAAACAAATGTTTTGATCAGAGTATAAACATTCATGGAGGAGAAAATTTGGTCTTAAATTTTTTTTTTTCCCCATTCTGCCTATATGGGTGTGAATTAAAACCCAGGCTTTGTACAGTTATTCGTCATTTCAAAAGAATCTAGTAAACATCTACCACAATGATTTGGAAGAGGGGTAGTATCAGCACTGAAAGACAATCTGAGGAAAATACTTAGTGTTGTCTGTTCTAATGCTTGTGGAAGTGATACTTCAACTAGGTCAGTGAGTGGAAGGACAATACACTGGATTGGAAAAAAGATCAAAAGGTCTTCAGATGCTTTGGAGAAAAAAACAGAAGGAAAATGCTACATTATGCTAAGTGCCATTACTGGCAGATTCACCTCTGTGTGACTTTACAACATGTGACTTTTAAAAAAATTGAATTACAGCTGTGGAAAATAAATTAAACTTTAGCTCATTGAATGCATAAAAATCTATTTAAATATCAAACATTTTTTGAAAATTGTGGAACTGGTTGCCCAGCTTCAACATTAATCTCTGAACACCAAAGCTCTTGTGAATTACACATTTCAGAAAGCATTAGCAACTCTACACAACTCGCTGAAAGAGATGTCTAAGTTATTGTTCAGTTGTTCATTCATTCAGTAATGCAGCAGAAGAAAATCAAAGCATAGAATAGAAAATCAAAATGTAGAAAAGAATAGAGAGGGCATCATCAACAACAAAGGACCTGTTGTTGTTTGAAATCAGAATTTGCCTCTTCATCCCAATCAATCCATTGTTTTATAGCTCAACTTCCTCTTTCTAGAGAAACAGAAGTCATAGAGCCACACTAGTCCAGTTTGTGTCTCCTGTTTACATCGTTACCCAATTTCCAAATGTTTGAAAGCACAAACAGAATGAAGTTACCTCTACCTTCAAAAAAGCGTGCAAGAATGCAATAAAACATATTCCAGTTCCCCTCTCTCAAACTTTTTTTGTTGTTACAGTTCTACCTTGCTGGAATATTTGCTGGATTAAGGACTATTGATGTGTGCAAATATTCAGAGTCATTTACTTAGTGTGAATGTCTCCTTTGGGGGGAAATATCAAGTGAAAAATAAAAAAAACCCCAACACTTTAACAGACAGGATATGTGCAAAAAAAATATCTATAAAACCTATTGATTAATAAGGATAAAGGATTGTATGCATTTTAAATGCATCTCAAAGAAGAGGGGTGCATCTTGGGACTTACTGGTTATTTTCCTTTGACTGTGTTCTGCGTTGTTTTTTATCACAAAACTCATATAAGTTCTGCAACTGACATCATGAAATACCACAAATTCCAATTTCTGGTGTAAGTAGTTTCCTGCTTAGTGACTGCAGAGGATGCTTGAAGAGAAAATATGAGACTTAAAGAAGAATGAGTAAAAAGTAATTTATTTTATGATTTCTGCACAGCAAACACGATAATTTCAAAGTCAACTTTTCTAAATAGATATATTTCAAGAGACACTTATTTCCCCTCCACCTGGACTGAATGCATTTTGTTGAGTAATATTGAGTAATACTGAGTCATTACCTCAGAAACTATTGAACTGCATTCCTGAAAAGACAGAATAGAGGTGAGGGAATTACAGAGTTCGTTTACATATGAACTTTATAACGTGATTAACACATCTGATTCCTGAAGTGATAGGTTGCAGTTTCAATGAAGAGAAGCAGTTTGGATCTCCCCATGGCACAACATAATCGTGCAGACGTACCCAAAACAGCCTGCACCCAAAAGCTCGAGCTGTCTAGCAGTCTAGCCTGGTTCACTATTCTGCCTGGGCTCGTTAACCCTGATGATAAACAGGCTTGTTAGCCCAAGATAGGGTCCTCATGCAAAACATTGCATCATGTCTGCAAACATGCCCAGTGTCAAGGCCTGTGATTGCAGAACGTTAACATTAAATGTTACAACCAAACAGTGGAGAAGCCATAAAAAATTACTTTTTCATCACATTTAGATTAACATATTTTAAAATGGCATTACAAAAGTAATTTGGGGAAAATGAACCTTTTGTTTCAAATTAGCGCAAGACAAGGCATTCTTTGTGATATCTGTTTGCCTTCTTTCTTGAAAAAAAAAAAATAATTACAACAATTTTCAAGAAAGATTAAAACCTCCTGATTGCCCTAATGTGGGGACATTCCAAGCAGCTGCATGAATCTTTCTGGTGCTTCAAATCAGGTCAGTTGATAGACAGTTTAATATCATAAATAAGAGAGCCATATGATGATAAATCACATGTCAATTTAAGCAATTCATTTTAATAGACTGTGTTTGAAGACAGCTCAGGAAGAGGGAGCTGGATATACCAGGTAGAACAACTTGTTCTCTTGGGTGAGTGTGTTGAAATGACAAGGCATTAGAGTATTGAAACGTCTAAGACAAACCAAGAATTGGTCTAGGAATGGTTCATGAACAATGCATAGGACAATAGATGTCAAAGAACTAGAAAAGTAAGGTTAATTAAGTCTGCAACAAGAATCTGGTAACTTCTGCAGGCGAGATGATGTAACTGACAGCTTGCAAGGAGAAAAGTTTTCTAGACAATTACAAAGAAGGCATTAGAAGTTAAAAACAGTATTAATTAAGTGTTCAGTTTTCCTTGTACTTGGTGAGCATTCGTAACCACTCATTTTATAGAACATATGTGTGATGCATTATATTTATAATAGTAAAAATAGGACATGTAATTCTAAAATAAAAGTAAATAACTGTATGGAATAAGTGATAGTGAGTGGAGTTGTGATTTTTGGTATGAAATTTAAAAGCTGAAAGACAGGGGACAGAGTTTTCAGAAGCCACAGTCTGAGGGGGTTATTGCTCAATAAAGACTGAAAGCTTCTGAATTACCAGGACTCGGTGAGTTACTGCTCATCAGCTGAGCTATGGTAAATGACTACGGTACACTTTTACCTCACCCCAATTACAATTTACAGTCACTTCCTAGCAGTGATCATTAGCTTGGGAACAGCATTTTCCTAGAGCAGCTGCATACCTGCTGTGCCAGAACAGCTTTGCATACAGCCACACTGGAACATGGTCAGGAGTGAGCACAGATTTTTCTGTCCTATTCTATACAGAAATGGCCTTCATTTTGTGATCCTTTTGGGAAATATGAGTGCTCTACCAAAAATAGCAATGTTAGTTTTCAGCATTAGTTTTCAACGTTTTCGTAGGTTTCCTTGTTTGAGAGCGACTATATTTGTTTACAGTTAAATCTGCACTCCTTTAAAAGTAGAAAATGTCTGCTTCTCTTCTGGTAGAGTTTAAAACTAGGTCAGATCTTATTCATGGTTCCTTCACAGCACAGCTCCAAATACTGCAGTCAAGAAATGCTGCTATCTTCTTTATACCTTTATGCTAGTATATTCTTTGACGACAAGCAACACAAATGGAAAGAACTCACGGCCAATGAACGTAACAAGGCGTAAGGCAGGAGGGAAGTTTGATAAAGGTGCCCGTACCATTTTCCTCTAATTGTTTCTAAGAAAATTGTATTATAACAGAAGAACCAGACTTTAAAGTAGCAAGAGTTGCATTTCTTCCCCCTGCATAAAGCCAGGTCTATCTACAGAAATGGAGGTCTGTAGTTGTGGAAGCATCATGAAGAGCAATAATGCAGTTAAATAAAATGGACTCTAGTAGAGTCTTCCCTCTCCGATGGCTAATTCAAGGGGTAAACTGAAAAAAATATTTAGCTCTTGCTAGATAATGTGTTTAGCTCTTGCATGTTATTTTGCCTCTGTAGACCTCTTAAGTTTTGCAGAAGGAAGTATATACCATAACCTCCTTTTTAAAGGAAATATAAACTATTTATCTGAATTGAGACCACAGGTCATGGAAACAGTCAAGTGTCTCTTGACTCCCATTCAAGTCTATACCCGTTAAAGTCTGTGCGGAATTATCTGTGTGATGCAGTAGAGTGGTGGGAGAGGCATGGCTCCCACGGCAGCTCCGTCTAGCACATCTCTCGCCATAGGAGCCGGCTGGCTCCGTGAGCACAGACCACTGCCTGCCCCACTCAGGACTTCACTTCAGAGTCACTATGGTGCAGCAGAAGGGCTTGTACAACCCAGCTGTCTTCACAGGAATTTTCACCTACTTTTATGATTAGGTATGGTAGGTTTTAACTTCTCAGCATGTTATTTCTTTAATTAACCATGCTGAGACTTCATTTAATTTTGTCATGTGATCTTTCCTAGCTAAAACAGCCATAACACAATATTTTTTTATTAAATTGTATTGCCTCAGCCATGAGGCCACTTCTAGTTATGCAAATGTAAGCTCATGTTGCCTATTTTGTGGATGGATGGGTAAGAATAGATAAAAGTTACATGACACAACCTTTCTGCAGTCACTGCAGTCTCAGTGCTAGCAGACAGGAGGTCACACACACAAGTGTCTGCATTCAGAGCATTCCAATATTCTATTTTATGCAGAAGAAATCAGCCTTTGGTTTTGCCTGTCCAGGGCATAGATGGATGGTCCTGCTTGCCTCTGTACTAGCCTGTGGGATAGGCAGCTGCTGGTGCACACTGAGCTCTGATACTACGTAGGGACTTGAATGCAGAACCTCCCACTGCAGTTCCCAGTGCCCCAAGTGGGGCTTTCCTTATTCCCCATAGGATGAGGGACAGTGCTTTATTACCTTAATTCATCCTTTAACAAGGAAAAATAATGTGATATTTTAAAGTCAGAGTTCTGCTAGCCTCCATGCACAGGAAGGTTTCAATAGCCTTGTTGTGGAGCAGCAAGAGCCAGCCGATCCTTGGCACCAGGGAGACAGGGACCAGGAGAACCCCAAGGCCAGCCATGCCCTCCCTGATGGGCACCATCCCGCAGGGCCTGAGTGAGCATGGTGAGCAGAGACAAGGCCAGTAACGGCGCCCATTGGCAGCCCTGACACAGCAAGGAGCAAGCTGGGGCTGAGGTCCTGTTGGAAGCAGCTGGAGACAGGGCTGGAAACAGGTACCACCATGGTGTCTTCTGGGACAGGGTGTAGGTCAGGGTCCCAGGGAAAGCTGAGCAGGGCTGCAAAAACCTGTTCTTGCCCTCAGGGTCCTGACGGTCCTTTGTTTTAATCTGTTCCTCAACGCAGTTCCCACGGATCTTACACTCTTTATGGCTTTTGTCATGGTGTACCCCTGTCCCCTCTCAGCCTCTTTGGTCTTTTTTCCAGCCTGCAGACATTTTTTTCCATTTGTGCAAGACTCTATTGTCTGTCCAGTGTTTCAGCAAGGCACTGGAAAAACAGTGTTACCCAGTTTTAAACTTGGCTTATCAGGTACCTGACAATAAAATGGTTTTTCTTTATTCTTTTACAGTAGACACTTTGTGGCCAAAAATAAAATAATTTATCTAAAATTGACATTCCCATCTAGATTCAGTTTGTGATTGATTGGTGAAATGCTGCACAAGGACATTTATGAACTGATATCCTACTTTTCCATAGCAGTACCCTTTTTTATCCTACAGTACTTAGTTGCTGGCCAGCAGTATAAGGGAAAAAATAATTTGGGAACTATTTCAGTATCTTTAATTCCAAATTCTTTCAAGGAAAACTGTTGTTACCATGCTGTTACCATGTTTGTTTAATACTTTTATATGTACAAAATCAGATGGGGGACTATTCTACTTTGTATTGAAATTGTGTCCCTTTTGGATGGGCTTTTCAGATCCTCCTTTGTGGAAGGCTTTTCAGGTGACAGCTACCCATAATAAAATTTTGATATAGCACTGGGTTCTGATTTACTTTCTTTGAGGAACACAGATCAGGTAACAGCAACTGATCCCAGAGATGACACGAATTCCCAGTGAAATAAAGTTCTTCTGACAGAAAGGCAGAAGGAACTATGTTTGAATTTGTGTTGGAGCTGCATGGAAAACAAGAAATCAATATTAGATCCTGTTGCCCCTAAAAGGCAAAGGAAGAAATGTAGTGGGTTCTGGTTTTGTTATACATTCATTAAAAATATTCTGATTGGTACGGTATATTAAAAAAAAATATGTGGAAATACCTGGGTAGCAGATACAAGGGGGAACAGTGACCAAGATACTTCTGAGAAATAAGTGATTATCAACCTTAGGTTTAAAAATGTTTTCCGAGTCCAGCCTCAGTAAACAGAAGATGATTCTGCCTCCCACTATCTTAGAATTACATTTTTGAGAAATGTTAGAGCATATCCTTGCAAACTAAACTTGGCATTGTAGCTTCATCATCTTGGCCCATAACGTACAGCTTGAGAGATGTATTGGTGTGACAGCGGTAGCTTTACTCCATGTTCTGAATACTCATTGCTTGAGAGAGCTAATCCTTCTGCATGACCAAAGGATGTAAATGAGCTTCCCAAAGGGTGTTTACATCCATCGTTCCCTCACTGATTGACAGTCACCAAGTTTTCTTTTCACAAATTCCTTCTTTTTGGCTATGCCTTTTCAAATAGTTGCTTATATAAAGTGAAGAGCAGGAAAATTTCATTAGTCATAGGTGCTTTTCTGTCTTCAGAATACAATACAATTTTGGTCTTCTACGTAAATTTAATTTTTGAGTATACTTAATAGTACTAACTGGTCAAATGTAGTAAAAGAAGAGAGATCAAGCCAACACTGTCAGATGTGATGAATACTTATTGCTTTTACCAAATGCCACTGTATTATTTCCCAAATTCTACAATTTGGATGACAGTGCAAGTTGTTTGTTTAAATACTTGAACAAGAATTTTTTTTCTTCTAATAATAGTCTAGAAATACTTTTTAATGAAGACTTGGATAAATAGATGGTGTATTTGTTTTCACTGAGACATGACAGTGAGTTAAGATTAGAAAGGAAAACAAATAGAATGGGGGATTTCTTACAGAAGAGACATACAATGGAGCCAATAAGAGGCATGTAAAGGACAGTTTAGTGATGTTTAATGACAAAAAGTAGCATAGGTAATGTTGAGTAAGGCTGCAAGGTAAAGCAAATACACAATGCTTAAAGATATTCCCACATTTGTTTTATGTAAAAATGTCATTGTTTTCTTTCATTACTACTATATTTCCATCTAGTTTTCATGGATGCAATTAAATACATGCTTTAAAAATGTAGTTTTCTGAACTTTTCGTATCTTTGGACAGAAAATATGTCATTGTTTTATGTAATACTTCTTACGACATGGAGCAAAAGAAGTTGGGTTAGCAAAGCTAGCTCAGTTCATTTTCACCTGATTTCTACATCTCCGCCGCTTTAATTATTATGTCAACCTGTGTCAAGCTTTTAATTTGCAACATTCATTTTATTACCTTTTCCCAGCAGGCTGTGTAAAACGTTGAAACGGAGCAAGATGTGATCCGAACGTCTTGCTTTTCAGCAGCGCCTGGCTGGTGTCCTGGCTCTCGTTCTGCAGAGCTGTTGCTCACAGCCACTGCTGGAGAGAGCAGCTTTGGAGCAGCCCTCGCTTTGGAGAAGCGCTCGAGCTTGCTTTCTCCTCTGGGCTGCAGAACCTTGTTTTCATTACGGCAAATCTGCCCATCTGAATGACAGCATTGCTTATAGTACTAAAAAGCACACCAGTGGATGCCGTAATATACTAATCAGTAGAATATATAAATATTTATACGTTTTTTTCTTTACCAGCCCCATCATGTTATGTGTGAACGTTTTAACAAAGTAATACGCCTTTTACTTTTGGCGGTTAAAACCAATGCTATTTATCAGATCTTTTTAAGATATGACTAAGACAGTCTTTCCCTTCAGCTTGGACTGTGTAGTTTAATAATTTTGTTGTGCAGTCAGGTCCTCAAATACATTTATTGGTTTTATGTATTTTAGGAGATTGGAACATGATAAAAAGTAAGCTTGAGTTTATAGTGACTTTGTCAGCTTTTCTTATGGTAAAATATACCTGTCTAAAGTTAAACGACATAGTTCTCTAAATAACTCCTTTGAAAATAAAGATACACACAGCATGTATCCTTTTAAGCCTTTACATATCCTGTGAAGTATAAGCTTGTAATGTTATGTCTACCTTCTAAAATAATGTTAAGAAGCTTCTGAAAAGATTTTGTAATTAGAATAAGAATTTGAAAAGTGATTAGTAAAGCATATTTTGCCTGTCACAAAGTTAAAAAAGCGGTCTTTTTCCATAAAATAAGTAGACAGTGTAAGTCAATTGTATACTTTCATTGTTAATAAAATGAGATAACAATCTGAGTCTTTAGAAATTCCACTTTTAAAAAATAGTGGGTTTATTTGAGGCTGTCTTTTGTCTGCACTATCATGCATTGGTAAAGACAATTGATAACAGCCATTTGGTTATAAAATGGAGTTTTGTTTTATTTCTTCTTACTGTTATTCACACTAGTCTATTTCATTGTCCAGCAAGTGCAAGTTGACTATCCTAGCATGAGGTGTTAGTGGAAAATTCAGGCAACTATTACATATTACTTGGGTTCTTTTCCCTCATCTGGTTGTTAAGCCATGTAGTTTTCATCTAAATGTTTCGTATTTTTTAATATGGCTTGCTGGTGGAATTGCTTTTACACACTTTATTCACGGAAGATATAGTTTATCGCCAAAACAAATATGTGCCTAGTTTAATCTGAGAAGAGACTGCATGCAGGCATTCCTTGCATCGTTCCTCCTATAGAGCGTTCTTCCACCCTTTTAGGACTTTCTATTTTCTTAATTTCTTAGTGATAGTTAGTACAGCATTGGAGGAGATTTTAGAACTTTCCACTAAAATTTCCACTTTAATATAAATAAAACAGTTAAAACATTTATTCCACAAAGTTATTAAATATTTACTTTTTTTGCAGATTGTGAGCTTTGAATAAAATATGAAAGGTCCCAAAATAAGCTGATACAACTCACACCTGTTTTTAATTGAAAAAAATATTTGTTTTGCAAAAGTGGCACTACACCTTTTATAAGTCAATCAAAGAAAATATTTGAGAGGCTTTTATATTATTCATTCCTCCAAACTTCGAACTTTTCTACTGAAGACTGTTTTCTTGCCAACCTTCCCTTAGAATATCAATCAAATGGAAAGAAGCATCTCGTAAAATGTCCTTAGGTGTTTTATAACAGATATTTGGGCGAAACACAACGAGCTCTTCAGAGACTACCTTAGACTTCAGTGACGTTATATGTGGCAGCCGAGTTTGAATGTCTTTGTTAACATTGAACTAACTACAGAGTCAGGATCTTAACCAAATACGTAGTTATTTTTTTTCTAAAAGCACATTGCATCTGTGTAGGCTTCCTGAATATAAACTACAGAAGAATGTTAAGTATACCGATTTGTACGTAGAGTTATGCCACTTCAATCAATGGAATTAGTGGAAATCTGCTCTATATTTGACAATGCTGCTATTTGATAATTTTTATGTGGAATTCACAATGAACTGTGCAGGCAGAAAACTGTTTATTCCCAATTTAATACTAATAGCTGTTAAAATGTAAATTTCCCTAGGGTCTTGCTAATCTATGGTCTACCGAGAGATAACATGTTGTGGATTGACATTTCATCAAATTCAATATTAGACGTGCAGTAAAACCTACACCGATGAATTATGCAGTAAACTTCTAATACTCATTTTTTTCTTGGTTTTACAATAGCTGTGTGTCAACATGACCAATGAGAAGATACACCAGTACATCAATGAAGTGCTTTTCCTACAAGAGCAAGCAGAATGTGTACAAGAGGGAGTTACCATGGAAACGGTGTATTCTCCTGGTAACCACACTGCAGCCTTGGATTTTTTCTTTCAGGTAGTTTTCAGATCCATTTTATACCATGTGTATTTATACACAGTCTCTGCATGTTAGACTAATGCTAACTTTTGCCTGCATTTTCTGATTTATGAATCAGTAGAGAAGGTTATGGGTCTAAAGAAACCACAGAGAGTTCTGTCATAACTGCCCTCATAGCTCGAGGGCTAACACAGCTTTCTAACAGTGCAGGGTTGAAGAAGATGTAACAGAAACTCCTTGCCCATACTGATTCACGCATAAAATCTGTGTATCATGCCACGTCCTTAATGCAGTTGTAGGACTGATGAGTCTCTGTTGTAAGCCTGTCGGTTTCTTTTGTGCCTGGAGCTAGTTTCTGGAGTATAAGTTCTAAGAAGGAAGTAGCCCAATCGGTTTCCTAAAAGATCATTGATAGTTAACGTTTTTTGGCAACTGAAATTCCCCACGTTTCTTGCAGAATTATCTGATGTGCATAGCCTTGGAGACTTACCAGAATATTTTAACCATTTTTTCCTTTTCTTTGAGGTGATATATATTTCTGTTTACTAAATTACAAGCTGTGTTACTCTACAAGGAACAACTGAAATTCTATTGCTCCTATATAAAACAAGAAAAAATCTATTTTTCATTTCAGAAACCATCAGGGTTTTTGTCAATGCTGGATGAAGAAAGCCAATCTAACTGGTCAGTGGAACAGAGTCTTTCTAAACGTATTCAGTCTTACTTGGATACATCAGACACAAATACAGTATATTCCTCCACAAAAGATGGAAATGGTAACCTTGCCCCAAAGGATCAGGGCTCCACCTTCACTGTTATGCATTACGCTGGGAGGGTAAGTTGTTTGGATGATTGGTTGCACACAGTTAATGAAAAAGAGTAAATAAAACAAAATTCTGCATGGCTTCTCTGACTCCTGGCTATAAATAACAATTCACTTTCTAGTGATGAATTTTCAGAGGACAGCTTAGAATCTCAATGCAATATCTAGTGTATAAAATCTGGAGTTTGTATCACATTGTGCAGTATTCAGGCTACCTAATTCTGGCTCCGAAATTGTATCTTCATTGTAAGCGCTTCATGTAGAAGGCAGTGATTCAGATACCTCAGCGTAAACGTTTAACGACATTTTAGTTGGCTGTCACTTTGCTTTCAGATGTTATTCCAGAACAGTACAGGTTCCGTGTAGATCCTCTGCCATATATATAAATACCTTGGATACCAGCATGCATCTGGTTAAAAAAAAAAATCACACACTTTTTTTTGTTAGTAATCATAATCAAAATATGTATTTTTTGCTTTTTTTTCTTCAAAATCCCAGAACATGCTAAGTGTCTCTAAATACAGCTGTAAAACAGGATGAATGTTTTGCATTTCCCCTCCTGCAACATTCATAGGAAAAGCGTAATAAATTCTGTTAAATAGGCCTCTTTCCCTTTTCTTTCCAATATTCCCTCATTTTCATGTTGTCTCCACAACCACCCACAGCCCAAAGCAGGCAAAATAGGTATACGTTTAAAGGGATAATATTTTTTATTTTTAGACAATCTGACAGACTGGCTCCTCTGTGGTTAATCTGACATGCTGCAACTTCTCTCTGTTCAAAGCACGGTATTTGAAACGAGCTAATGAATGTAGTTTATATGGGCACTACACAATGGCAGCTCTTAGTTATCGCTTTTCCAAAATTTCGACTGAAACCAGGTGAGAACATAGACTGAAGGCGGCAGGAATCAGTCTTTACATCTGAGCAACTTGTTCTGTGTCCTTTCACACTTTATAAGTCTTACTCAGATGATCCCGTGAGCTATCCATCCATTGATGGGATCCCATAAAAGCCTTGTGCATAGCTCATTTAGAAGCTGTTTAGCTACTGTGCCTCGGAACCACGGCATCGTGATCCTATGCACTGCATTGTTTATAAATATAACTGTAACTTTTATTAGTTGATGACTTTACATAGTAAGTCATTTTAAACTTGAGATCTCAGTAAAGCCTGCTGTCAGGCAGAACCTGGCTTTTTCAGGATTCAGTGGCAGCACGTGATATGTTCCTAATAGTTTCTGAATCCCCCATGGAAGACACGTGGAAATGGCAGATGCTTCGGGATAACCCAGCAATTGGCACCTGGATGCTTCTCTCTTTACCTAAGCAACAGACAGAAGAGATGAGTTCAGATGAACATGTCAGATGAACAGGCGGAGTTCGACAAGCAAAAAATTGGGCAGCCATGATAGTCTTTTGATTAGAAAGCATGTTACAACTCTAAAACAAATGTAATAGCTTTGCTGCTGCTTATTGTGAGAGGTAATAAGAACAGCCTTCCCTCACATGATTTTCTGAGTAGCAAATGCAGGGGGTTATGCTGCTAAAACAGTTCAGGTTCAGTAGGGAGTTCTCTGTGTTTGCTAGGGTGAGAAGACCAGAAAAGTAACTCTAATCCATGCTCTAAAGGTACCGGATAACACAGTTTCTGCAATGTGAATATTTTGGGTGGAACGGCTTTATGCTGTTGAACACCCAGCCAGTCGACTATTGGTAGTGGGTACTCCTACGAGGCATGTTCAAGACTTGTCTCCAAGTCACCAAAAAAAGACTTGCTGGCTCTGCCATATCTCAAGGTAACATTATATGCCCTGAACTCTCCAGAACAGATGAAAGGTTGGAATGTGCACGCTTAGGCTTCTTTAACCGGATTAGGGGCCTTTACAGCAATATAAACGGGAAAAGGGCTATTTTGTGGCTCCTCATTTGGAAATGAAGTCAATGGAAGTGTTGAGTGGTGTTCTGACGCAGGTAAATTTGTTCCTGCCCAATGATAGAAATGTGGTCATTATGGAAAGGATTAAGACTATTTGGGCAGTGCTTAAATTCCTAACCTAAATACTCTGAATAACTCCCTGGAGGCTCTTCTTTCATCATAAGACCTTCTACTTAGACTCAAATTATTTGCCAAAGTTAAGTGGTTTGAATACCTTCACTAGTAGGATGTTGCAGTAGGAATGTGGGCAGGCAGTGGTTAGATAACAGCACAAGGAAGATTTTAGGAAACTTATTAGCACTTAAAGTAATAGAGTTAAGAACTGACTGTGGACTCTAGATGTCAAAATTCATTTATAAATCTGTTCAGTACTTGCTAGGTAAATAGAGTTCTGCTGTGGTTATAGAAATTTATCACAATAGCTTTAAAAGGTTCCACACACCAAAAAAACGACATGAAAGCTGACAAGGCAGCTGCATTAAAATCACAACCAGAACAATAAGAAAAATTATTTAAAATGAAAAAAATATGTGTCTTATTCTGTGAAGCAGCACTCAGTAGGAGCATTTGTTAAAACCAATGTTTCAGGTGCCCAGTTCTGAAAGTTAAACTGTGAGTATTAAGGAGTACACTTTTCATTAACGTGTGTTTTATCCTTGCATGCTTGTTTAGATTTTTTTTTTGTAACATAGACACTTGATTTGACCTTTTCCTAATAATAGTAATGACATTTAATCTAAAAGTATGAACAAATAGACAGCTCTGCAAGTAATGTAAATTCACACATTCTTTTGAAGTCAATGGAGATCCTTTGATTTACATTGGCCAAGGAAATATTCCAGACGGTCAGGTTGTTCTTTGCATCCGTAGGGCAGTAAAATGCTTGTCGCTGCCAAAACAGAGAAGTTCCTGTGCAAGCGCTTAGCTCTCTTACTTTAATAGTGATTGAACAAAATCCTTAAAGACATTTGCATTTTTGATATCTCACGGAATTGTTATCTAGCTATCATAGATTGACATTTCCAGTGATTTATGATGTATTTTTACATAAAATCTGATGATAGCATCACTGTACTAAATAATTATACAAACTGAGTTTATTCTCAGACTAATATGTCTTCATGAGTTGATAAGTTGAACAATAAAAACTGGGATTTTAAAACTGCTGATGCTGTTCTTTAGATTGTGCTATTACTTACTACATTTACTAGCTGTTTATAAAATTCATTTGTGATTTATGCTTCATGAAAACTGTTAAAGGATCAGGCTTTTAAATATATCAGGTTTTATTGGCACTCAAAAATAATAATTTCATATATAAAGTAACAGTATAGTTTGGCAGGTTTTGAGACCCATTTTTATAGTCTGATATCAATTAAATGATTCTAAAGTAAGGGAATTGTAAAGCAATCTTTCTCTGGGTCATTACTTTCAGAGATCCCCGAATTCAAAGCAAGGAGGCTTGATTTTATTCTCACCACAATTTTTCACTGATTGTAACTCCTTTAACTTAGTAGAGCTTCTCATTATTTACATGAGTATAACTGAAAGATGAATCAGACCCAGAGGGTAGAAAAAGAATTACCAGTAAAAGGTGACAGGTAATTGAACATGAAATTTTTCACTCCTAGGCTTAATCATTTATATGCGGGTGGTGTGTCTAGGCTGGTGGTTGTGGAGGAAGCCCCACTGAATGCAGGCTCTGTGTTAAGCAGAGGGTGAAGGCGGACATCCTGATTTCTCTAGGTAACAAAAGTTGTAACTGCAATGTAGTTCACAGCCAACGTGAAACAGCTGCTACTCCAACTCACCTAGAGCAAAAAAAAAAAAAAGCTAATATCCTATGTTGGCCCTGATATGAGTCTCGTATGGACCTTTGTAATTTGGGCTCTTTTTCATCAGTAGTTTATATGTGTAGCTTGAAGTCCAGAAAGAATCGGGTTCAAATCTTTACTCAGACGCTTACAGTAGCTGTTTTAGCAACTCTTAAGTGCAGTAATACTGGAAAATACAGCTATTAAAGATACTGCCTCACTGAAGAGACCTCTTCTGTATATTTAATTGAGATTGACACACAGCGTTTTGTGAACAAAACTGCTATCTCTAGCTTTATATTATAAGAGAATTACAGCTGATACAGACGTGTACATGCAGTTTTAAAGACCTCTAACATGTCCATATCTTAATGTTTTGTGTCAGGATAGTTATAGAAAAATTATCTTTTCTTTCAATATGAAGTCTTTTTGATTGATTGTACTCATGCATTGTCAGGTATTGCCCAGTCCCTTATGTTATATGCTCAGTAGCTTTCCTAGGACTATACATACCATGTTACTGTTCCAATTGTAATCAGCCTTAGACCATTCCAGAAAAGGCAGGAATGAGAGAAAAGAGAAGAGATGAAGTGAAAAAAAGAAAACATGAGGTCAAAGTGAGTGTAAGAAGGCATATGGGAAGAAGAAGCTTAGACTAATATATAAGGGAAAAAATCCTAAAGAATTTGGAATCCATACTTGAATTTCTGGCGAAAACAATGCTTTAAGAAAATCTATGTCTACAATATCATTCTGAGAGACCTTTGATTTTTTCTTACTTTCTTTATGGTTTTGGAATGAAGGAAGTGGAATAAAAGAGGAAAACAATACGCACAAGTAAGCTTGTGCACATTTAAGAAATCAACACAGGGGTGAGATTTTTCAGTGGAAGCTGAGAGAGAATACTGTATTACACAAATGTGACAGAATGATCCTGTGGAAGAAAGAAAACAACCTTTTATTCATTTCTCTTGAATTTTACTATTATGCCTGCACAGCACTGAATCTGTCTTTTTCTGCGTGAGCAATATGATACAGTTGTTAACTATATGAACATATGCTCAGCAAAGGCCACTGTGAACATTAGTACTTGATCATATCAAGTATTTTACTTTATCTCCCCGTTTTAATTTTGCAGCTGAACAGAATCCTACAATGCCTTGACACATTATGAGTCTCTTCTAAGAGCTATTTAATGTCTTGGTATCTGAGTGTTATAAGACAAAAAGCTTATCTGTTCTGTTCAGGCAGAAGGTAGAAAAGAATGATTTAGGTTTTGTATGACTTAAAAAAAAATCCTAGTGGAAGGCGTTATCTGAAGGTTGTTTAACACATTTCCCCGAACGCTGGCAGTCTGATCTCTCCTGGAAAAATTCTGCTCATCTGGGGCATTGCTTTGTTTCTGATGCTTAACACGAATGTGGGTATTCTCAGCTGCTTCTCCCGGAGACCGTCTGCCTGGCAGCACCGTGAGAGGAGCGGCACGCTGATTCCGCGCTGCATGCTGCAAGCTTGCCTTGAGGAAGCAAAGTGTTTTGTGGGTGCAGTGGATCAATACATCTGACCACCAGCTGAAACTATACTAAGAATGTGTAATGCTGAATTTCTAGGTACTTTTATTGAGAACATTAATATTTACATTGTGGGCTCTCACGTAACAAAGGGCTTCACATGAATGATATCTCTGAATTGTCAGCCTTACTGATAGTCGTGACTTTTGAAGAATAACATTCCATCAACAAACTTTTCAAGGACTCAAAGTTCTTTTTTTTTTTTAAATTTTATGGAAGAATTAACATATCAATAAGTATATCAGAAATATATTGTCTTAGGACAATGCCAAGAGATGCAGCTCTACCTAATAGTGGTATTTAACATACCGGTGTTTGAGATAATGAGCTATGTGCCCATTGTTCATGTAATGTGAATAATATGTCATCATTATTTAAGCTTTCTGCAGTTTAAATTTATACTTGAATTTACAAATCAGATAAGCCCCTTGTCATTGTTTGCCTTGCCACTGTTTTGACTTATAGTACTGTAATAAACCGATCAGATCAAAAGACCAACTTCTTTGCTCTATAAACCGGTGCACATAATGTCCTTTAAGTGCAGATCAATGTCTGTTCCATTTCTCAGCTATGTGCATTTCAAAAATACCTCTCAGCTGACAGCTCACCTTCACCAAGGCAGTCTTCTCTGAAATGCCTTATACATCCCAGGCAGACTCTGAAACTGAACCTCTAAATCAAAAGACAAAAGGAGATGGATTAATCAATAAGGATGCTTTCATTTTCTCTATTTTTTCCCCAGGCTGAATCCCCAGACATAACAATCAAATCAGTCTAGTCTAAGCTATACCAAAGCCTATAAAGGTTACTTTACAAAGATTCTCTTCTTCACGCAGACAAGATAGTCATGTTTTTTCTCCCTCTCTCTCTTTTTTTAAGTAGACTTGATTTTGGACTTCCACTTATAGGAGAAAATAATAGAACACTTCCCCCCACCCTCCTATTTTGTTTCTAAATATCTGCTGGTTTCAATGTTCTACTGTTTCTACCACAGTGTTAGAATAAGACTTTACAGACTATATAAAATTATTTACTTCACTCATTAACAAGACTTATTTTGGGAGGGTGAGAAGCCCATTTATCCTAAAAAAAAAAAAGGCACATTCCAGCTTTTAAGCTATATCACTCACATATACGTACTGGCAGAATATTAACAACTATAAGTGACCTTCTGTGCATTGAAATTGTCCTTGGACATGTTCTCAAAAATTTCTCTTTTAACTATATGAACTGATTATTTTCTCGTTAACTAAATTTAACGACGCATGCAAAACTGTGAGTTTCTGAGTTACATTTTGTTATTAAAATAGTAAAATTCTCTGTTTTAACTGTGAATACAGCCAAATCAACCTTAACATTCCAGGCAGCATTTTCCTAGCTTGTTTAGGGTTACTGCTGGATCTGCCATTAACCGTGAGTGCTTTTGGCCTATCACAAGATATGAAAATTATTTACAAAAAAACGTATTTGAAGGAATTGATGAAAATTATGTGTAAGGTGGCCCTATTGATAAAGTATATGGGGAAATCCAATAAACTTAGATAAAGTCCCTTAAAAAAGTCAGACATTATGAGAGTGGATACTTTCATTCAGAATAGAAGTTTCCAAGAGAAGATGTACAATAGAGTGGCAGGAGGAGGATTAATGAATCAAAGAGGCAAGAGTATGTAAGAAGACATGAGGAACGTGCGGTTCCCAAAGTTAGCTCTGTGCACATTTGGTGTGGGATCCTCCTGTTTTCCTGGTGTTGGTTTTTTACCTCTTATTTGTATCTTCTAGGTCTTCTTAAAACCAGCTATGCTCACTGAAATGACCAGAAAACAGGTTCAAAACAAATGAAATCAAGTATTTTTTTTCACATAGCTAGTAACTAGTGAAACTACTTGCCACAGAGTGTTACAGATGCTGAAAATGTTAATAATTAATAACAGAGACTCATGGAGGAAATGTCAGTCAAGAGGTATTAAACACAAAGATGAGATACAACTTGCAGGTCAAGAGCTCTCTAATGGGCAAACCCCTGGAAGCCGAGGGGAGAGCTGGTGGGAGGTGGAGTGGATGTATTCCTCAATATTTTTCCCTAAATATCCGGGACTAGATGAACATTTGGCCTGCCCCACTACCACTGTGCTAAGGTTAAGCTCTCCTCCTTTCTGAATTTAAATCAAGAAGGAAAGGAAATCCAGTCCCTTTCTTGTTTTTATCTGTATTAATGAAATAAAATGCAGTGTGGAACTGCATGCTTTTCTTTTTTTAATGAAAATATTTCGACTAGTTCAGATGGTATCTAAAGACCTTATTTCCTTTGGTTAACACAGACATGTAGGTTTACATACTGTCTACCCCAAAGAGTTCATCATGTAAAGCAAGATAGAGCAAACAGCTGCAAAAAATAGAAGTGAGAATAAGGAGTATGTTTTATAATACCAGAACCATGATCTAAGCGAGTGCACATTTCCTGTCTGAATCATATAATATTTGTTTGTTTTTTGTCTCCTCAGAAGAACTATCCACTGTGCTTGAGTGCCAGTCAGTGCAGAGTTTTGGCCAGGTTTACTTTAGAAACCCAATGGAAGAAAACTGAGAGAACTATATGTGCTTTAGGCGAAGAGCTATGTAGTTTGGCATCTCTGATGAGGGCAGGATTAAATTAACAAAATTGGCAACTAGAAGAGCACTTCTTTCTTCTTCTCTTTTGTGGGACTGGCAATGAATATGGAACCCTAGAGTGCCATTTCATTGAGTCAGTTTTCATGTCTTCAGGCACCGAATTAATTTACCAAATCTATGGGAAAACTGTTAAGAGAGTTAGCAATTTCTTCATAAAAGGGAATCCTGCTAACTTTTATGTATTTTATGTGATATCAGAGATGTTATGAATATAGTTCCAGAAGTCGGTGATGTATTATACCAGCACCCGTACGGAAACTTCTCCCTGTTTCAATCTAGGCACTTAATCATAATATAGTATCTCCCACTGCTATACTTACCTACTCTTCCCACCAATACTAACTCTCTTCTAATTTACTCAAAGCCTAAGATACTCAATTAGGAACTGGCATTATGGATTTGTCTAATAAGTTCTGTTAATTATCTTTTATGGACCGGTATGGTAGAACATTTACTTTAAGTACACTAAAAGCATTTAATAGTATGCTTAAATTATTCTAATAGTTTGCTAACTATGTTGTATGTTCTTAGGAGATGCAATTAGAAAATTATATAACATTGCATCTGTCATAGAAAGGAAGGTAATTCTATTGTTATACCTTTTCTATGTCAGATGCCATACTAATTACGTCATTTGACAACTACTAACTATAACAGATTATACACATCCAAGTCATATAATCTCTTTCGTGAGTAAGATAACATTACTTAATTGTCAAATGACCCAATGGAAAACAAAATTAATGCACTGATTAGTATTACTAATCTTAATTACATATTTACAACTTTATTAAATATATAAGGGTAAAATTTCCCCAAATATCTAAGGTGCTTAGGATATATACCCAATAAAAAACTTTAAAAAGGCTTTAGATAGAAACATGGTACCAAGGTAAATAAAACCAAACTGTATTCCAAGAAGTTCCCATTAAATGTCTACCTAATCCTGGAGATACTACATTCTTTTTTAACTTAAAAATTCCCTTTGGGTTCTACTACTGTGTAAGGCAGAGTTGTTTATATCGAAAGCCTATAAATTAACTAGTTGTTTGTCTTCCATCTCCATAAAAAGTAAAAAAAAACCAAAACACTCTGGGCTCAGTGACTGCTTTTTGGTCTTAGTGCTGCTTTTCGATGCAGTGTCTCCTGGGATGGGCTTAATGTTAAAACAACCACTTGGTCATATTTCCTCATTTTGGATGTACCCTCAGGAACTCTGGCTAGAGCCTTGCATTTTGCCCACTTCCCAGAGTGCCCATCACATGTGTTAGAGTTTATATGCAGTTAGATGACAGATGGAGTGTCAATCCAACTGTCTGTTCTTGAAATTATGACATCAGGCAACTAAGGTGATCTGAAATCTTTATGTGCATAGCTGTTAGACAGGTAAACGGGATTTGTACATAACCTATAGACTGAACTTGCCTTCAAAGGACACATAAATGGCTGGAACTTGTCTTGAGTGTGAGCCAGGACTCAGATTGCTCCATGAGTGTTTTGTCAAGGTCAGTGTAGACAGTTTCTCGTTGACAAGGAGATCTGTGATCTGGGAGTGACTTGCTGATCCTACAGGGAAAGTGCTATTTAGGTCACAGTCTTCTGCTCTACACTACACTTTTGATTCAAAGTCTTGCACTGTGGAAATGTTTTAGAATCAGTCTGATGAAATTTCTGTATAATTGCAGAGGCACACGATGTTCAACAACCAGTTCTTCTGGTTAGTATTGTTGGCACTAAGAAAGGAACAAAAGACACTACCTGGTGCCAGCATTTAACTATTAAGTGGAAAAAAAACCATAGCTTCATTCTACTGCTGTAAGATTTTTGAAAGATGCGTTGGTCATTACTAATGATGTCACAATATTTTATTATAGGTTACTTATGAAATTGCTGGTGCGATAGAAAAAAATAAAGATTCCCTTTCACAAAATCTCATATTTGTAATGAAAAGTAAGTAAACGGTTTTGTGGTTGCTGTTGTTGTTAGAAACCAAGATATTATGATTTGATTTTAATTTTCATTTTAGTTTTAAGAGAAATTTATATATATTTTATTTCCAGTAAAAAAGTCACCCTCATCAATGTACACATTGTTTTAAATTTGCTCTAATTTAGAAAGCTTTTAGAATTCATGAACATAGAGCATCTTCATCGTGTCATGTGATATAAAGAACAAGAAGGCATAGTGTGATAGATGAGTATGACTTGAAGAAATCACTGAGTGTAAATTAAAACAAAAATAAACCCCAGAAAATATGGAAAGGAAATAAGGCTCCCAAAATCATAGAGACTGCAGTGGGATGTGCTTCACTGTTTGAGTACCTTTCTAAAAGCAGGAACTTGTAGGCGTTCTTATGTTTTTTCAGTGAATAGATACAAATGTCCATTGAAATGCAAAATTAAATACCTTAATGTGTGCATATTGTATAATTATGCCTAACAATAATGCATAACAGTTTATTAATTAATGATTCACAATTAGGTTATTAAAAACCTCATTCATTTACCCTTTCTGTGAAGAAAAATAAAACATTTTCCTCAGGGAAATGTCAGTGTATCCTGAGATGTTATTTGTCTTTTCTCCAACAACTGCAGAGTCTTTCACTTAGTATATTATATACTTCTATTTCTTTCCATAGAAATAGGGGTCTTTTGGAGGTCGTATTTGTCTTCCAAATCAGCCCTGCTGTTACAATGTGGTTTTTCAGCAATTTTACCATGGAATTAGCTAAATTCTCTAGTAAAATAATTGATGCACTTTGAAGGCAAACAGTGTATGTACATCAAGGATGAAGAAAAAAATGGAAGAATTGATCTTGAATATAATCCTATTGATTATAGTTTTAGAGACATTCCAGTTCTCACTATTTGGAATTTACAAGATAAGCTGCCAAAGAGTATAAGAAAGTATGGCAACTTCTAGTATGTTCTACAAGAGAGACCATTCTTCCATTCTCTCCCATAGACTCCTTTTGCACTTTCATTGCTATTTTGTGTAATAAGCTATGCAACTGTTAAAAGAGAAGAACAGAGGATTGGTTTGGATATAAAATGATTTGATAGGCTGAAAGTGAGTGTATATATAATTAAGAAGTCATAATAATAACAATTATAATTAATGGAAAAAATCTCAAGACAGAATATTTACAAGCATGTAAGTCATTTAAGGGCTACATTCATACTTTTTAAAGTGATTTAGGCTTCAAACCTATTGATTGTCAGTGACATATTTCTTTTAGGGTCAGTTTCATAAGTTATGTAGAGGTATACCTTCAGTGCATGCTTCCTTTGATTTTCATTGAATTTATTTTCCTTAATCAAAACTTTTAAATATTCTAACAACATTAAAGTAATTTGCATATATGTGTAAGAATGTGGAACATACCTGGCTGACAAATAAATCAGGAGAGACTATTGACATAGATTTTCTCTGTTTTAATTTGAAGGACATAATTTTAGTGCCTTTCCTAATGCTGCTTATTTATCCATATTTTAAAAATATGGACGTTTACTATGTCCGCTGATTGTGCTGAAATTGTTTCGAGAATCTGCTTTACTATCTTCCTCATAATTTTATTATTCCTGTTAAGTTAGGAATAGTAATCTCCACAGAAAAAGGGGAAACAAATCTATTGCATTTAAGCATCTGCTAAAATAGCTTTAGACAGCTAATAAAGACCAAACTGAGGATTTCTACCTGCTATGCTAAACTTAATGACATTATTTATGATGCTTATCCCATTCATCTTTGTTTTGGTTGGTTTTTTTTATTCACGCAATCCCAGTTTGTTAGTTCTTAAAAAAAGGAAATAAAAATTAAGGATGGTTAAGGATATATCACACAACAGGTTTTTAATGCTTATTGGTGCTGTGGCGGTACAAGCAGCATGTAATTATCACATTCATCTCAAAAAGCCCATGACCAAAATCTCATAGTAGATAATTTGACTGAAATTAATATAAAGTAACCTATCTGTCTTAAAACTCAGATTTTCATTTTTAAAAACACCTCTTGGAAGTGTATTTGTTTTGTACTAATTATCACCACTGCATCAAACATATGTACAGCATTGTCTTTTTTCTGTAAATGTTTGTAAGTTGTAGTCTTGACGTAGACAGATGTGAACTCAGCTTGCTACAGTTCTGTCCTTCACCCTGTCTTTTTTTTTTTTAATCCTTTCCCATATTGTGTTTTATAAAATTCTTTTTCTTTGGTGCAGTGAGTTTCTATAACTTATTTCTGTCAAGTGTCTTGATCATTTCTAAATACTACGTGTTAGGTAAATGTTGTGCAGAATGCATCTCATATTTCTTTAATAAATGGAAAAATCGGGAGTCTGTAATGGAACAAAATTCAGAGGTGATTATCACCTAAGTAATTAAGTTTCGGCAGAACACAGTCTGAAAGGTTTTATTTTCTGCCCTGTTTTTGTTCAAAGCAGGACATGGATATGTTTAAAAATAGTGTTACTTCTGGCTGACATCCTTAGATATTGAATGCTCTTTGATAACTAACATAATATAATAGTTTATTGTTTTATCCACTCGTTTTAAGTTTACTTATTTAATTCTATCTCCTACTGTATGTTTTTTTTTACTTCCAAATACTATATATATAATTTTCTAACTTGTATTTTGTCTTCATGCATTAATTTCTTCTTTTTTTCCCAGCCAGTGAAAATGTAGTCATCAATCAATTGTTCCAGTCCAAGCTGACACAAACTGGATCACTTGTTCCACCATATCATTCCCTTAAAATCAAAGGGTGTAAAGCAGCTTTGCTGAGTAAAAAACCATCAGGAGCCTGTGCAAGTGGAGAAGCAAAGAAATATATTGAGCTCAGCAAGGTAACAATTTAAGATTCTTTATGCTCTTTCCTCCTAGATGATTTTTCTCAGCTACTTTGTCATTTCTGAAAGCTCCTTGTTCTCTGCTTCATTCTCTGTAGTCATTAAACTATTAAAATAGTTTAGTACTTAATATCAACACTAAAGCAATGGTGAGAACTAACAGGTTATAATTTACTAGCACTAATAATACTGGTTCAAAAACCTGTTTCTTGGACTCTGTGAGCAGAAGGCTGGGCAAGATGGGGAGGTCGCTTCAAGCGTGAATCATTCCATGATTTTGTGGTTCCAGGGCTTAGCAGTGGATGCAATATTACTGATTTTTGTCTGTATAGGAACACTTCTTTGTTTTGTCTTCTTCAGTGACTTTATGATGAACAGTTAATTATATTAAGACATAAGAAGCACAAAAATAAAACCTCAGAGTCTTTACCGGGTTAACCTGAGAAGGCTTCTGGTTTGCAAAAGAGAGTTTGTGTGGTTTTGTATGAAGATCAATGCTGTACCTTTTGGCAAACGTTATTTTAAATGTTTACTTGCATGTAAAATTTCCCAGTCCATTTGAAATCAAATCTAAAGCTCCCCATTTTTGAGCTCGTCTCTTTTTGCTAGCTGTCAGCCAAAAAATTAAAAAAAAAAACAAAAACAAAACAAACCCAAAACTAAAAGGGGGGAGGGAAACTTGGGAGGCCATCAGAAAATTAATTGTTCATGTCACATGGAACATCTCTCTTTTGAGGAGAAATAACATGATTTGCTGAGTCCGTTCTTGACACGCTTTGGATTTCCTTCTTCTTCTAGAAAAGAAACAAGCAGTTCTCACAATACATCAGCTGCGTCGCCAGGCTTCTTGAATCTTACGACTCTATTTTTGGCTTACAGCTGCATAAAATTGATTCTGTCATGGGATTAAGGAGCCTGCTCTCATGTGTCATTGTGGAAGGCTTTATGAAAGTACATCCATAGACTAGCAATGGGACTTCCCTCGTAGCTCCTCTGCTGATAGTAACAATTCCTGTCTACTGTTCTTGTCAATAATCTCAGTGGAAAAACTTAAGTTGAAGTGAAGGCTATATTTAGCAAACAGCTGAGGCATCACAAGGTGCCTTTAGGTGCCTTTCCACTGTAGTAACAGCTTCCTAGAGGAAGCTTCCTAAGGCTGTGAAAAAGATCCTAGTCCCATACATGGAAGGAAGTATGAAAAGCACGTCTAAGTTAGAAGCCTAATCAAGCCAAGAGGAAACACCACACAGCTGGGATCTCTGAAACTATGAGGTTTTTTGACCAGTCTGGAATAGCTTTTAACCTGGAGTTACTTTGTTGAGAGATAGAAGACATATTCGAATTCCTTTGGGAAGCATGAAAAATTAAGTCAGAAATTCCAGATTCATTGAAAATGCTCTAAACTTTTAGGTATTAAGTGAAAGGTAGGAAGAACTTCATCCTTCATCTGCCCACAGAGACAAGGGTGGCTTGGCTTCTCAAAGGTAGGCTTTGGGAAGAGCTGTGCAGGTGAGACAGAACATTGCTTACTTTGTAGATACTAAGTTGGCCTAATTTGAGCAAGGTACTGTGCTGCCCTGCAGGACGGAAGCAGAACTTTAGGTATCTAAGCTGTTCCAGTGGCAAAAAAGAGACACTTTTTATTTTGGAATAGGGACCTGACGCAGGAGCTGGAAGTAGGTAAGTGCTTAAATTCTTTTGTGGATCAAGCCCACATCTATAACTGTGCTGCCCCAAATAATTTCTTCCCTTTTCCAGTGTGGCCTTGAAAATCCACTGTGATGGGCTGAAATAATGTTGGTTTTGTTGTTTTGTTGTTAATGTAATTGGAAATGCAATGTAGCGGGCATTTTCGTATCAGCTTAGAATTAAAACAACTATATGTTGGAAAATCATAGCCACTGCATTTTATTGGAGTTTATCCTGAGGGTAAAGGCAATAACGAGTAAAGAAAAGAAGAAAAGGGTAGAGGGAAAAAGAGGGACATTAAGGCAAGAATTATCAACCAGAGACTGGGATTCCTTTTATATCTGAAATTTGAGTTATAACATACGTGATACCGTAGGCAGAGAGAAACGCAAAATGGAAGGTATTCATGTAGCTGTGTATGAGTAGTCATCTAGAATCCAGAGAAGGGTAGACACTTTCAGAGATCAGATAGGAGTTTGTTGTGGTTCTCCTCCCCTTTCAGCTTGTCATGTGCAGCCCTAGCTACTTGCTAGGTTATATAATTATATATTTATCAGTATATGGCCTGTTTACCTTCCCATAAATGACTCTTTCCTTGATTTTGAACATGCTGTCACAGATAAGAATGGTCTACCTCTTTGAACTCACCACTCTACTTGAAGTAGGGTCCAAGAGAACAGTACATCCATCCTAAGATAGACATGAATAGATCTAATAGCTGGCCAGAATTTTGGAGCACCTAAGGAGTCATAGGAATTTAGGGATGCCAGCTCAAGTGTCTGAGACTTATGAAGACTGTGTCTCCTTTTCAAATAAAATAGAATATATCCTCATTGATACTCTCACAAATCTCTTTTGTTCCCATCAGCTCTTGCTCCCTTGTTTTTCTGTAATCTTTTCCTAGTGCATACGTTGGCCCTGTTGCCTTCCCCTTGATTCCTTTGGAAGAATCGGTATGTTCAGAGTTCATACAGCAGAAGTGTGGTCACATGAATGCACATCACTAACATGAAGGGTTTTCTTTCCATTGACTTTATGTTGTTTCTCTTTATGACCACTTTGCTTCATTGTCTGTTAGTTGAACAACTCATCTATTGCAAAGCTTTTGGGATGTCTTCTGGTTAAAGCGGTGAAATATTCTGTGGGTAAAGAGAGATTTTTTAGGAGAACATTTTAGCTTCTTAACGGAGATTATAAAGTTACATATTTGTGTTGTTTTTCCCATAGATTAGAGGTACAAGATTTTCCAACGTAAAGTTTTATATTACAGGGTAAATAGGGAAGTACAGCTTCGGTGATGTAGTTTTGTTCTTTAGCCCATAGCTGAAGATATCCTAGTTTGGAGAGTCTGAATTAAATTCATTTTTTGTTTTTGCCTTGTTTCCTTTCTTTTCTCTCCCTTGTTCTGAACCAAACGCTTCTTCCCCATGGGAAGAAATATGCAACACAGGACAGCAGGCAGGAACTTTAGCATCCAAAGCATTGTTCCTGGCTCTTCCACTAACTCAGGAAATGGCCTTGAACTAGTGACTTAATTTGTTGGGAGGAAGGGGTGAGTGCATTATCTGTCAAGTGGAGAAAACTCTATTTTAGTTATATGCCTCAATCATTTTGTAAATTTTAACTGAGAAGTGTCAATGGCGTGCTAGTGGTTCTTTTTATGAGAAGACCTGGAGAGAGCAAATCTCTTTTACTTTTCTGTTTTGAAGTTGGAGATTAATTTGCCTTTAAAATCTTATTGCATCCTAGTGAGTGAGATTTGAAATAAAAAAGAGCTCCAGAGTTTAGCATAGTGAGTAGAGAATTGCTTGCACTGCAATATTTTTAATGGAGTTTGGCTTGAGTTGGCCAAGCTGAGGAAATGTACACTTTTTTGATGTAACTGGAAAAAGACAGGAGTAGGCCAGAACATGCTGACTTTATAAGAAGGGATTTTTATGGGGTACGTGGACTGGAGAAAGGCAATGGAAAAGTCAGAGGTGAAAAGGCTGTCATTGATACACAGGTTTGAATCTAAGACCTTGGCCAAATCCCGGAATGCAATAATTTTGCCAGCCTTCCTGTAGAAAATTTAACAACCCCCCCTAATTTCTGGGAACACTTTTAGGATGATTATTGCCATTTTAGTCTCAAAGATAGAAAGTAGAACAGTAAAAAATAAATTTGTTCCCCACTTCCAACTTTGGTGTGTACAATAACATTGGTTCTAATGAGTTATGAAGTTATTGATAATTTATGTCTATAATGGGTGAAAATGGATTAAAAAATAAACCAAAAAAAAGTTAACTGCATTCACATATTCAGGAAGACAAGATAAGGGGTTTTTTTTAATACTAATGTTATTGTTTTGCCTTCAAGATTTTTTTTTGATCATGTGTGCTTACATTTACTCACTCAAGCATCTGCTGAAGACAGAAGGAACTTTTTCAGAGAGTTACAGAATTATGCTACTTATAGGCAGACTGTATGGGATACTCACTGCACAAATCCTGCTTCTGAAATAGAGTTCCAGATCATACTGCTTTGCCCAGTTATTTGGAAAAGGTATTTTGTCTTTCCAGTGGTATGCAGCTGCTTTAGAAATCAAAACTTTCTTGCCAGTCATGGTTCTGCAGATACCTGAGGATATTTATCCACTTTCTCAATTCTTTCTGAAACTCAAATCATTGTCTATGACATACTATTTGTCTAAATGTTTGCCTTTGTTGGTAAATTGTGTAAGAATGAAAATGAAGGTTTACTGTCCATCTTGAGATAAGGGTATTATGTGTGTGCTTTTGTCCCCCACAGTTGTTGAAAAAGAAAGGAACGTCTTCATTTCTTCAGAGACTGGAACGAGGTGGCCCAACCACTGTGGCAATACAGCTCAGGGTTAGTAAACATCTTCTGGACAGAAATTCATGGGG
>VUYV01000180.1:1352028-1396713 GCA_008711295.1 Anarhynchus alexandrinus | reverse complement strand
GAACAAAACAAAACAAAACAAAACATTTTAAAGGCAGGATTAGTCTTCACAGATTACGATGGAAGAAAGAAAAATCGTACGCTTGAGAAAGTCACTTGCATGGCCAGGTCAAGCCTTTTGAGAAAATGATGATAAAACATTAGGAAGAGCGGGCGTGTTGAGCAATTGTCTGCTGCACAATAACAATTGATAACTGATTTTTTTTCCCCACAGAAATCACTCACAGATATTATTGGGAAGCTGCAGAACTGCACGCCACATTCCGTTCATTGTATAAAGCCTAATAACTCCAAGTTGCCAGATACTTTTGACAATTTTTACGTGTCTGCTCAACTGCAGTATATTGGTGTCCTAGACATGGTCAAAATCATACGACATGGATATCCAATACGGCTCTCTTTCACAGACTTCTTGTCAAGGTAAATTCTTTTAAATTTCATAAAAAACTTTTCCTTACCTACAGTACAAAGCCTTTTGTCATGTTCTGATAGTGCTTGCAGTGATGTTTTGCTGATGAGTCTTTTCGACTTCCTTCAGAGAAAAATCATGTCTGCCAGCGAGGGGTGTAGGCTTGTTATTATTTAATTGAAGGAATCATGAACTTTGTGAAATACATTTATAAAATCATCATCAAAAACTATTCAATTTAAAAAATATAACTTCACAAAATAGTTATATTTTTATAATTTATGCTATTTACATGATTTTTAAACTACAAAATATTGCATGCTGTCTCCAGGTAATTAAAAAGCAGAAGGAAAAATAGTCTAATTTTTCTACTTTATCGGTATAGGTGTCATGGGTTCAGTATGTGTATTTCATATGCTAGGATTTGTTTCTGCATGGTGATGAGTTATTAATGCTCATACCATTTTTATTATTATTGTTAGAAATTTTGAATTAATGTGAAAAGACAAAGAAAAAATATATGTCACTGCATCTGGCTGAAGGGAAACTTTCTTCCCCCATCCCCAATCCAATTTGGGGGTTTTGGCTCACTTACATTCTCAAATGCTTCAGCAAAGAAAGAGCACCATCTTGTCCAAGAGATGTTCGGTTATCAGCCTCATGCGCTCAACACATGTTCCTCCCTTCTGCATGATCTGCTCCTTGACTGATGTATCAAGCAGTCATGATCCAGCGTACGTATTATTTTACTTCTGAAAAACAGTATGGGAATATCAGCTGCTTACACACATCTAAACTTTGTTGCCTTCTTGGAAAAACTTGTGGATGTGAAATTACTGCTTGGACAGGATCATATTCTCTCTGGAAATTGTGTAAATATTCAAAAAGTGCAGGAGAATAGGAGTTTATAATCCCACATGTTTCAAAAGTAAGCCGTCTCTGTCCTACCACAGTATTCATCCTGCAGCATGAATCCAGCAGTGCAGGCTGGTTGATGAGAAGATGCAGATAATGCGAGATTTGGAAAAGCAGGCTGCTTTCCTATCCAGAAGTGGTAGGGGCAATCTCTATATGGCTGTTTCTACATTACTAAATTGAACTTTTCAAGGGACTATTACATGAGCACAAACCCACAGTCTTTTCTACTGTGAAATCCTTAAAATGGTTAAAATGGCAAGGATTTGGTGATTGCCACCTAGCTTTTCTCACTGCAATTCTCAGATACAAGTTGGGGTTTAGCACAGGCCTGGGACCATTCCTGGTGGGCAGTGTGGAGGTAGCTGCTCTCTTTGAGGATGAAAGAGAGTGACCATATGTACAAAGGTTATTTTATTGTGTTGGCTTCAGTGCCAGAGAATGGAACCATGTGTGTTCACTTTAACAATATACACATGAGTCTGGGACGTTGTCTTTTTTGGAGAAACTTTATTTTAAAATATCATTAAAAGAATGTTTGAATATTCAAATATAATTTCAATCTTTTTCCTCCAGTCCCTCAAGTATGTGCCAAAGACAAATTTTTATCTAAAAGTCTAGAGGACATCTGTTGTCTCACAATAAATATTTATTTGTGGTAATGATAGAGAGTAACACACGAATAGCCATAAAACCCAACAATATGATGCCAGCAACATTTATGCTGTTATTTTAAAGTATTCTAGTTTGGTTACTGTCCATCTTTATCTCTTTTCCTGCACAACAGATTATCTTTATGGGTTCTTTGTAGCTGAGCTCCTGTCTTTTCACCTATTTGAACCAGGTCCTAATAATTGTATTATTATACATAAAACGAATAAAACAGCGGTGGGGCTAGCATGGTGTCACTGAAAATGAAGTCCATTTTATAATATTCCCTGTGAATATATGTTGAACATACTCAGAAGTTAGCAATAATTACTCTGCATATATGTCTTGACACTACTGATTTTTAGATTTGTGCACAAATAAGAGCACAGAGCTCTTGGCCCATCAGTACTGAAAGAAACTATCAGTGTTTAAGGCTTTTTATATGAGCCATTCCTGTCACACAGGCCAAAGCTTATCTTACTTTGAACAGCAGAACGTGCGAATTCTTCACTTTACTCACCATGACCAGTTAACCTTCCTAATTACATTCAGTGTATTGGATAATTCTTTTCATTTCAAATAGTATACACATGTGGCTATTTGTTCTGCTATTGGCTGAAAAGTACAAAATTTTTAAGCAGAAATGATAGTATTAGATTGCAGTTCAAAAGTACCGTCAATCCTTCATGCTGTATTTTTTTAGCCAATAGACTACAGGTAAGAAAGGGTAAAGAATTATTGAATTCAGAGATTATGAGCTACCTTTTCAAAATGTCTTCTAAAGAAGTGTCACTTGTACTACATCTCTATATTGCCTCAGTGACTGGACAGGATGGTTTTGGAAACCAGATAGTTAGTTTTGGCAATGTTCTTGTAAACGGGATTTGTTGGCTGTTCAGCCTAACTCTCTTGTCCTGCTATTTGTTGATTGGAGTAAGAAATTATTTTGTCAGATTTCCATATATGCTTATAGACCTGAATTCAATAGACTTTCTCACCTTTCATTTTTTTATCTCCTTTGTTGTCAAACTGGTATTTCTAGTGTTCCAATACTTGGGAAAAAAGTATCTTCTCTAGTCCTTCAATTCTTTTTTCCTCCATTGTGGCTCTTCTACTTCTTTTGCATGGTTCAGAATGGTCTGTGATTTCAAGCCCCTAGGTGGGCAGAAATGGTTGCACTGGTATGTACTCGGGCAGACTTTGAGCACAGGCACTGAACTACTGAGTGTGATGGCTTTCCAAGAGCTGCTTCTTCCAGAACAGTCAAGATGCTGCACAAGAGTCTAAACCCCTCTCTCTCTCTGAGATACCAGTTATTATTCTTCAAGTTGCAAAAGACAGAAAAAAATGACATCAACTTAAATTTTACTAAGGATCCCTCAATCCCAAACCAACACAAATACCGTACAAACAAGTAAAATATAAAATGTCAATTATGACAAGTAGTGATCACAACAGGCCACAATGATACTGGTGTGTTTGTGAACAGACTCCATTCTGAGCTACCCTGGAATGAAGAAGGAAAAAAAAACCGAAAAACCAAACAAAGAGAAAAACTATTTCTCTAGATAGAGATGGACAGTTAGAAGCTTAGTTAAAACCTCATAATTAAGGAAGGATCATGAGCAGGAGTAGGATCTGAAAGACAATGAAGGCTTGCTGATTGCCTTTGAGTATAGAAATGTATAGCAACTGCAAGGGCATCCATTTTCTATGGTATTTACACATCCGGAAGGAGCCATCATACTGAGAAGCCCAGCAATAAAATAGAGCTCTATCACAGTGAATGAGTATGATGTTCTCTTATTTTCATTTTTGGGTGTTTTGTTGGTTTGGGGGNTTTTTTTTTTTTTTTCTTCCAGTAGGGAATAAGTGTATTTGTTTAATATTATACTGATTATATTGAAGTGGGGGGAGCAGAAAAATCAGGAAAAACACCTCAAAGAAAGGTGAAGGAATTGTTCTTTATTCACTGTAGGAAGCTGTAAACAAGTGAATGCTCTTACCAAGTGCTCTTACTGGGCTGAAAAAGTTTACTCCCCCATGGCTTGCCTCAAGGGACAAAGGAATTACTCCCCATTACTCTGGGGAGGAAGACCTTGGCAGATGACAACAGAAAAACACAGAGGGAGCAAGAAAAATTACATAGTTTCCGTCTCCGAACTCAGTGGTGGATGCACCCGAGACTAATGAAATTTGCCTATACTTTCATTTTTTCTTTAATGTTTTGCAAGAAATGTAAATATAAGTCGGTTTTGCTTTGTTCTGTCATTCTCTGCTGTGTCCTTGTTTGTAAATACTAAATACTAGTAAGCACTCTTGACTTTCATGCAAGTTTTCTCTTTTGAAGAGGAGAGCATCCTCCATTTTGAAGAGTATCCTCCCCATTTGAGTCATGCTAACTAGCGATTTGACCGTGTGGCCCCAAAGGGGGAAAAATATGCCTACAGATGTAAAACACAAGATACCCTTCTATCCTGATATAGTTGATAAGAGTGACACTATGAACTATCAATCCAAGAATGACAAGATTTAGAGGTAGCAAAATGTATCCCCAGATGGGTGCCTGTGAGAGGTTTACCCATAACTAAGGTTTTCACCTTCAGTTTGTGTCTCGGAGTCCTTCTGATGGGCTGAGTTTCAGTGAATGCAGCTGTGTGGTTCACAGTTTGGCTTAGCTCAGCTGCAAAGTGTTTTATAGTAGCGATGCAAGGGAATCTCATTTTTCTAGAGCTGAATGTACTATGCAGTTTTCCTTGGCTTACCTGGCTTGAAAAGTAAAGGATATTAATGATAGTTCTGAAAGCACTGTGAGAAATCAAAGAGAAATTGTGGCCTGGATCCCAACTTGAATTCCCAAAAGACAGTGAATTGATACCCATCTCCACCTTCCTGCAGTTTTTGTGCATTTACGTCTTCCTTATCATACAGGTAATGTGGTCAGAGTTAAAAAAATTAGTTGATGAAAAAATTAAAAACTTTTTTTTTGCTGGCTAGTAAAAAGACAGAATGTTTGAATTAGTGACCTTTGTGGTGAAGGGATAGAATATCAGAAAACCTGGGCATTCTATCAGTAATACAGACAGTACCATTGCTATCTTAATTGGATACATTTGAATAAATTTATATTAATAACTAATTAGGGATTAATATGACTGGTCTCTAGCATATGTTTATGAGTCACATTTGAATGCTTACAATGGCTAAAGAAAGAGAGTAGCTAAGTAAAGGTCATATTTTGCAAGAGCACTTCTTCCTGGGATACAAAGCTTAATCATTATTTCTATTGCTGTCCTTTTTGGATTTACTGGTTCTGCTTCTGTATTATTAAAGTAAAATTTAACAGCTGCTAGGTGAACCCCTCAATCACCGAAGTTCACTGATCAGAAAAGAAATCTTGTGGAAATACTGGTTCTTAAGTGGAAGCTGTGACAGTTACTGTCAATGAATATATAATAAAAATGGGAATTAATAAGGTCAGATGCTATTAAATGCTGTAAAAACAGGCAGCACCGATATAATTATGAAATGATATATGTGATTTCAGTGGATTTGCCAACTCCAGCTGCAGTGTTTCTGCTGAATTTGCCTGCGGTGTTGGCTCAATTTCTAAAGCTTTTTGAGAAGAGAGACAGAAACTAGTTTTTACCTTATCTTTAAAATAGAAAGCTTTGAATAACATGCATTTTAGACTCCTGGAAAAGTTTACCTGTATATTTTGCATTAATATCTTCAGAATTGTTCTCAGTGAGCTAGATTTTGAAATTCTAGCTTTACTTTTCAGTCAAGGCAGTGGCACAAACAATGTTGTGAAGAGTTCAGTTTCCAATTTGCAGCCCAAATTGTATGCATAGGCAAAGTATCCTCAAATATCCTCTTCCTGGAAGAGAGAAAACAGTAAAATAACCATGGAATTAGGAACTGTCTGTAGATGGCTGTTTCTTTCCAGCATTTAGCATTTTGATATCTTATTTAAAATGCGGATAATTCCACCCAAGATATACAAAAAGTTCTTCAGTAGGAATGTAGTGATTTGTTATTTTTTTGGTATTCAGTGCAATGGGAAGAAAAGACCAGGGTGTGCTCTACTACCAGTTTAGAACAATAGGGCTCAGAAACTCTCTGGGGCACAGACAGAGGCTGGTTGTACAAGCTTAATATCTAGAACCTAATCTCTTTGCATCAATTAATAAAATGGATCCTGGCTGACTTTTGTGTCATTCACCTCACTTGGTGCTCAAGGAAGACATGTAAAAGCCATTTGGAATATAAATTTTTAAAATTAATGATAGTGATCAAGGACCCATCTAGAGTAATGAGGTGAGCTTATATTTCTTGCCCAGTGAAGTACAAGAACACAGCTGTTCAGGCATGTTCAGTTAAAAATGAGGCAGTAAGATGCTCTGTTTGGCTCATTCTGAACAATTTTGTTTAGGTACCATCCTCCTCTACAAACACTCCTCTACCGTTAGTGTTTTGTAAATTGGATTAGAAATTAAAATAATTTTTTCCTCTCTCTTTCTTCTTTAATATGGTTCACCAAGCTGCTGAACAGTACCCAGTGCTTTACTCTCCCTGTGTTTTAGTTTCCTTGGTCAAGGAAGAATTTATGAACTACCACCTTAAAGACAGATGTTCACATGCCACACATATTTCTTGTGTCTGGGACACTGCTTAGGAGTGGAGACTGCAAGGTCCAATTGTGCAGGTCCTAAAAGAAGTCATCTGTGTTAGCCTTCCCTGCTGCTTGCAGCAAACCTTCAGGACTTTCGGACCTCAGTATAACTTCTGTGGAGTATGTGAACTATAAGCAAATTGAGCCTTTCACTTAGCTGATGAGAACTGCAGGATTTCTATGACAAAAAAAAACCCAAAACATATTGTTCAGAAAGCCCAAATAATTGTCTGATAGTGCTCTATTCCTTGTCTGTATTTCTGCACTTTTTGAGTGTTTCTTGGAAGTTCATTACTGTCTCTCAGGTTTCTAGACTGTCTTTTCTGGATTTAACTCTTTCAACTCAGTCTTGTGTTTTCCATCATGGAGCTCCCACCCTTCCTTCTGTTGCTGCTCAAGGAACAGCAGAGAAAATTCCATACCATGAAGGACAACATCAAGGCTGTATGTAGAGACATCTCTTACAGTGTTGTTGCAAGAAGAGATAAGTCAGTAGAATGTTATGATTTACCATTTCAAATTCTCTTTGAAAGTGGCTTCAATTGTATCAATCTAGTCTTTAGTTTTACCTATGCATATGCAGACCTGCAGCTTAGATTATAAGCAGTTTGTGCTCACTGGTAAGACAGTGTCATGGGCAGGTTTGGAGTTACAGTATTAGGACACCTTCTTTTTCTTCTTCTTCTTCTTCATCCCCTTCTTCTCCTCTTCTTCTCCCTCTTCTCCCTCCTTCTTTTCATTGGCTAACTTTATTCTCCTCTATGGACAGAATATGTTAAAATATTTTAATTATAACATGTAAACTGTATGGAGTCACTTAAAAATAAATATCTAGGATTTTAATGTATTGAAAATAGAATGTTAAAAAGAATTAACATTCTGATGATTTTTTTTGTTTTAAAGTAACTTAAAAAGATGGCAAAACATCCATTTTAATAGGAAATATTAGGAAGGAAGATATGGAACACAATGATAATGGATTCTTATGATAATCATAGCAGTGAGGGTGAAAAAAGTATGTTCAAAGCCTATTTTAATTACAGGTTTTCCTCTGATTTCAGTATGAAGTTATTCTTAGGTGAAATTCTTCTTAGAAGTTACACTTAACTGCAGATCCTGAAATCTGCAGTTCTACTCAGGGCAGCGTTCATTGATACTGAAATGCTCTAATAGTGGACTTCAGGTCAAAAATGGCTTCAGAGCACTTGATTGTTACTAACTCATCCAGACAATTGACTTTGCTTGGAGGTCATTCTGAGGAGATACATTTTTTCTCAGGCAGGAAAATTCATGTTTGTGCTAATATCATTTCTTTGTCAAATGTCTGTCCTTCTGCAACTGGCATAAAGCCATTGTTAATAACGATTGTAAGCTTTTGATCAAATTTGCACTATTAGGTGATGCTGTATTGCACAGATGTATTGTTTCTCTTTGTGAATCTTGTGTGGGACTCATCATTGCATAGCTGAACTCCCTTTGTCCAGAAGATTTTTGGTGGGTTTTTTTTTTTTTCTCTCTCTCCGTCTTTCCTCTCTCTTTTTAACCTCTTGAAAGTTATTAGGGAAGTTATACTATTTCATATTTCAATGTATCATATTTCATCATATTACAATATATTCATATATTCAATATATTTCAATATATCATTTGTGAATTAAAAAAGTGCATCAAAACATTTCAGAGTCTCATGAGCAAGTTAGGCAGGACATTAGTGAGAGTGATGTGCTGAGTAGATTGCAAAGTGATAGGTCATCACACTGGTCCTTTTAGCTTTATTGGCTGCTATACAATAATATCATCAGTCTTCTCATAGAACACTGCATTGGTGTGTGCCGTGATACCTTAAATTGTTGCAAGGAGAGCAAGGCATAATCTGACTGGTGTTAAAAAGCAATATTCCATTAAAGTACACGTAATGATATCAATTTATACCAAATGGCAACCTCACTGTTGTGTAATTTGTTGCTTCAGACCTAGAGCTGGAAGTGATATTTCTGATTGGGGGTAATAGTTTTTGTTTGTCTTTCTTTTAGATTGCAAGAAAAGGTGAGTATGTGAAGTATTTTGAAGCCATCAGTTTTGAAGGCACCTTAAACCCAAATTCATAAACATGGTAATGACTAATTTCATGTGAAGAATGAAGGTCATCCACAAAGTTTAAAACTATAATATTTTAAATAACTATGTCTTTGGCAGTTTTGATAATCATCACATTCTATAAAGAAGTGTTGTGGGTTAACCCCAGTGGGCAGCTCAGCCCCACACAACCGGTTGCTCACTCCTCCCCAGTGGAGTGTGTGAGAGAATCAGACTTCAAAAACTGGGTTGAGATAAATACAGTTTAACAGGGAAAACAAAAGCTGCACGCACAAGCAAAAAAAAATAAGGAATGCATTCTCTACTTCCCATTGTCAGGAAAGCAGGGCTCCATCATGTGTAAAGGTTACCTGGGAAGACAACTGCCATCACTCTAAATGTCCCCTCTTCCTTCTTGTCGTGGTTTACCTCAAACCAGGACATTTCTTCTTCCCCCAGCTTTTTTTTTTTTTAACTTTGCCAATATTTCTGATAGTGCGGCCCAGTTTGGAATAATTTACAGTACTCTCAGAATTATTCTAAATTACTAATCCTTTGTGAAAACCTGCTGATGTTGGAGATTATTATGCTTTAAGGGATGACCATAACCCAGAGTGCACTGACATTCTCCCTGGGAAGCCACATGTATTAGAATTGGTGTTCATCACCTGTGGAGTTGCACAGATTTGGTATTTGGGACTGACTTAGAGGCTATAGGCCATTTGACATGTATTTGTACAATCTGATGATATAGTATCTGGCCTATTCATATTACGAACAAATGAAATAGCTCTGTGTGTTACAGATAGACTAAATGTAGATAGAATATTCTGGTTTACCCCCATTAGGTGTTTCTTTGTAGCTGTTTGGCTTATTTTCTCCATTTCCTCCCTTAGATCCTCTTTAATACTTAAATGACAAGAAATCTACTAGATAAAATGCTTATGGTGGCTCAACTAATGAACCTGGACTTAATTTGTAATGTATAGAGAAAAATGGTCATTTTTAGGGTATGAGTCAATAGACATTTTACATGTATCTGTTTTTGCAGGTATTTCACAGTCTCAGTCTAGCTCCCATCTATGGCAAGGAACAGAATTAAAGGTTTGTTACAGGCTGCAACAAAAAAACCCAAACAAACCAGAGAACAACATCTTACAGTTGAAACAGAAGCGGCTTTTGAAGTTATACCATGGTATCATCAGTTCTCAAGCCCACAGAATAAGTAGTATTGTACATGCAGACCTTACGTTACATGTCACAGAGTTGGACTGTGAGAATGATAAAGCTGCTGGCGTTTTGGGGGCTTACTGACAGTGCACAAATAAGCATAAGCAAAAATAAAGGGGCTTTTTTGACTGGAATTTTCAGTGATAGATCAGACATCTAGCTTTGTTCTATAGTTAGATATTCTATATTTAGAAGGCAAAAATAAAAATCAGCGTTGTTTGCTGGGCATCTTCTGAGTTTTATAATATAACCCTCATTTGCTAAAGCGATTATAAATGGGTATAAACTCTTGTGTCATTCCACTGAAGTCCGTTGAATTATTCATGTCTGTCATGTACTTAGAGTTCTGCAGGATCGACATGAAAAGGAGTCCCTTGAGCAGGGGAATGTAATTAGCTAATAAAATAAACAGATACAAGGAAATAAAGGTGGCATGGTCAGTTTTAAGTTAGGCAGTCCCTAACTTCCAAATGTTTGGTGTGCAATCTGAATAATCTTCCAGCATTATTTATATTACATTTAGTATAGAAAGTATAAAACTTAGTGGAGCTTCTTACAGGGAGTTTATTGCTTTGTGCAATAGAGAATGTACTGGTTTTTAGGCTGTTTCAAAGAGAATCTCAGGGGATTGTTCTCCCTCCACTACTATGGGTATGGGAGGTGTTTTTCTGCCCTTTTTTCTTCTGCCTTTTTTTTTCCTAGCTAGGTTCATTTTCTTAGGCAATGATAAATCTATTGGGCACACACAAACATAACTGTGGCTGAACTGTTTCAGCAGTTCCAGCGGTTTTCTTTATTTTAACTTAAGGAAGGATCTGTGAAATTTAAAATGTTTATTTTCTTTTCAGAGTTAAGTGCCACCCTTGGTACCTCTGGACTGACATTCAGTTTCCACTAGCATTTGATGTTTCTTATCCTTCAGGGTTCAGTAATCATTTATTAAATCATAAATAACCCTATTACTCTATGATATCCTTATAATATCTATGCATATTTTACATCTGTGAACTTAAAAGCTTGTGCTGTTTCTAAACACAGAAAAATTTTCCCACAGAGTGCTAAAATACCTACCACAGTACTGGATTCCATCTAAAAGCTTGGATTATAAAAATAGTTAATATTATATTTGTGGACAAATAAGAATATTGAAAGTTCTTGACCCGTATCTCACAATCTGAGTGAGTTCTCTGTGTCTATAACAAGCAGATAATAACATTAAATGATTTCAGAACCTTGATGTTTCAACAAAAATAATTATTGAGTACTTCATAATTTGCTGACATTACATAACGACAAAGATAATGGACATAGATTTATATATGGTAGTAAGAAGTTCAGTTAAATGCTTGGCAAAGAAATAAACCTGTTAAAAGAAAATATTATCAACCACTAATATCTTCACTAATCCTTATACATTGAAACCCTTTTAAGGAAATGCCTTTTAAAATAATAGACCTTTTAAATTAATACAAATGGGCAGCTCATAAAATGAACATTTTAAAATGAACATTTTAAAGAAGTAAGTATGCAACACATTAGTTTATGCTAATGGCACTATGCAGGAACTTTGAATTATCTAATTAAGGTGCAAATTGTCACATGGATGGATTAATTTTACTGTATAGTTTTAAAATAATTCCTTTGTATTCATTGATTAATTAAATATAAGTGTGTGCTTTCAGTGCCTAGAAAAATATAATTAGTTGCTCTTTACTGCTTTTTTTTTTCCTGCTCACAGGACTTGTATAAATGTAGTCCAGCTGCTCCACACTCAAAAGCGACTGTGACCCTCCTGCTGTTTTTTCTTTCTGTGGTTCTGCAGCTGTTAAATTCTTTCCACTCAACTCAGACATTCGTGGCACCCTTTTTCTCCTTATCCACATCTTGATATTCTTTACAACCATTTTAATCTTCAGCAGAAGAACCTGGAATGAGACTTCCTAAAGCTAGATTTCCTAGTCAGACTGAATAATAGTAGGCAGTTAATACTGGTGACATCTGAGAGCAGACACAAAATCCTATGCAAGCATGCATGTAAAATCCTTTTATGTATTTTAATCACTGGATCTTACTTTGCTTTTTTCCTTAGACCAATGTGGCATTAATTTAACATCATCAGTTTTAGCAGAATTACTCCTGCTGTACTCCGCGGTAAATGAGAGCAGAATCTGGTCGAGTCTTGATATAGTACGCCAAGGGGAGAGCCTTAGCCTATCTTGAAAAATGTTGTTTGTGTATGGTTTGTCTAACCATTATACAATTCCGAGCCAGGTCTGTTACCCAGACTGATACTACTCACAGGGTTCAGAGGGCACAAGGGCAGCTCCCACAGAAGGGAGTAAAGATAGACGTAATCTTCCAGAGAAGCTATTTTGCCTGTATGGTTTAAGAACGTCCTAAAAACCTGCCCCATAATCCCAATACACCTTGTCTGAGCTACTAGTGAGCATTGTGGGGTTTTATGTATTCCTTTTTGACTGAGTCAAGGCTGCATAGAAGAGAAAAAAACAAAAGTAGGGAAGAAATAAAGCATCATCTAGGTGGAACATCAAATTCAATCCTATTTCACTTTAATATCAGATTTTCCATTTTAGTCTGGTTTTGTTTTCTGCTTCTGCAATATATGTCTATCTCAGTATATTTCCAAATGATCTGGGAAGTGCTTTTTTGGCAAACAATGAGCCAATGAAGTAGCAACCCCTCCAGGAGAGCAAATAGGAAAGTGTATAAGCCCACTTTGGTGTTTCAGCTCAGTATCGCATCACGTTTCTGAAAAGGCCTTGTGTATTTTTCAGAAAAAGTCATAAGTCACTTTGTTTTACACAGCTTGTTTGCGTTTATTTTAGGCATCTGATTCCAGGCTTCCAAACACTGGGACAAGAGCTGGGCCAAAGCATGTCCTTCTTTGAATATCACTTCAAAGTCTTCTCCTAATTTCACCCCCTTCTAATATTATGCCCACCAGTGTGCCTGCAGATCTGTAGACCAGAAGTCATGACTTTGTCCTGTGGCCCTTGAAGGATGACTTCCTATCTTGACCTACTCAAAGTCAGCCTGCTGATGAGGCCCAGCAGCAAGTTTCCTGGAGGCCAAGTGCACGATACTTTGATAATCACCAAAGCTCTTGCCTTATTAAAGAAAGATAAGACACAAGACATCTTCTAATTCCGTATAGCCTGAGCAGTAAGATGTGGCTTAGACTCACAGGCCATGTTTTTTCTCTGTGGTAGGAAAAGGCAATAATTCACCCATCTGCTCAGTCACCTTTTGGCTGTTACTCCCAGGCATTCCTTTCTTCTGGTCTCTGTTAAAAAAAGAGTACCTTTTGATTTTCGGTGATTTCAGACCTTTTAGTTTTGCAGGAGGACTTTTAATTTTGACGCCCTATCTTCATATGGTTACATCTGTGGAGAAGGGAAACTGGCTTCATTACACACCAGAGCTATATCACCTCTGTGTTAAATAGACTCAAATTAGCAGGTTGATAAAGAAAGTTAAATTATTTCTGCAGTCATATATTCTGCATACAGTGAAACATTTTACTGCTCTGTGTGCCTGTTTGTGGAGTGCCCAAGCCTGAAGAGGAAGTTAGCTGTGGAGAAGGCCTATTTATCTAGAGGTAAATGTAAACATTTATGGAGTTAGAGGCAAGTGTTCATATAATAGGGCTGTTTGGTGTTGGTTGATGAGAAACTCAGCATGAGCTGACAATGTGGGCTTGCAGCCCAGAAGGTCTACCGTACCCTGGGCTGCATCAAAAGAAGCGTGGCCAGCAGGTCAAGGGAGGTGATTCTGCCCCTCTACTCCCCTCTCGTGAGACCCCACCTGGAGTACTGCATCCAGCTCTGGGGCCCCCAACATAAGAAGGACATGGACCTATTGGAGGAGATCCAGAGGAGGGTCACAAAGATGATCCGAGGGCTGGAGCACCTCTCCTGTGAAGACAGGCTGAAGGAGTTGGGGTTGTTCAGCCTGGAGAAGAGAAGGCTCCGGGGAGACCTTATAGAGGTCTTCCAGTATTTGAAGGAGGCCTACAGGAAAGATAGGGAGGGACTCTTTATCAGGGGGCGTAGTGATAGGACGAGGGGTAACGGTTTTGAACTGTAAGAGGGTAGATTTAGATTAGATATTAGGAAGAAATTCTTTGCTATGAGGGTGGTGAGATACTGGAACAGGTTGCCTAGAGATGTTCTGGAGGCCCCATCCCTGGAAGCATTCAAGGCCAGGTTGGATGGGGCTTTGAGCAACCTGGTCTAGTGGAAGGTGTCCCTGCCCATGGCAGGGGGGTTGGACATAGATGATATTTAAGGTCCCTTCCAACCTAAACCATTCTATGCTTCTGTGATGCTAGCATATTTCTGAGTTAATTTTTGCCAATTTCTTAAATAAATGTATTTTTACATTGCTTTATCAAGATGGAATGGGAATGTCAGCTTTAAGTAAGATGATGCAAAAGTATTGTAATGCAAATCTTTAGCAGATGTTGTGAATTCATTTTTTTATTTGCATAGCTGAATCCACTAATCCCAAGAGCTGAACTATAATTTATATTCTATTTATTATTCTGCTGCCACATTGTCTGAGATGAGGAAGCCCCTGCTTAATTACATGAAGTATATGAATAAATATTCTAGGATTAAAACCACACATATATTTGTTATTTCTTTTCTCCAGAAAATGAAATTCAGATGTCTAGAAAAGATTAAGGGTGGCAAAACCTAATGAAAAAATGTAAAATTTAGGAAAGAAAAAAAAAAATCCTTCCAATTCATTTATCTGTCACCCATCCTAAAGTAGTATATTTATCTGAGAAATTTATTTTACTTTTTATTCAGTCTAAATTTAAAATATCCCAAATGGCCACGTCTTATGCAAGGGTATTCTAATCCAGTGGATTTCATAGCCCTGATCCTCTCTCAAAAGTCTGTACTGAGCTCCACATGGGGCCAGTGGTTGACCCACATGCAGGTCACTGTAAAATGCTATTCTGGGGATTTTCTGAGTCTTTTCCACTTTTATTTCTCTTTTTATTTTGGTCTTTTATCTCAGTTACATACTGTTTATGTCACTCTAAGTATATTTTCCTTTTTCCATAGACATGTTAAAGCATGCTATGTATGCCCCTCTACCTCTTTATACAGAAAGTGAATTTTTAATTGTTGAGGTAGAAAATCGGAATGTTTCATCAGTTGAAAAGTTTCTGGCTTCCAGTGGCATATATAAAAACATTGTGGTAAAACTGTGATACCTGATCAGTTTGCTGTAAGGTCACTTTTAGCATTATTGCTTTCCAGGGCTTTTTCTGTCAGCAAATGTCCGTGCGCCGGGTTAACCCAGAGAGAATAAAACTGCTTGCAGTTTTTCCAAAATTACTCTAATTTTATTTTCTTCCTTGATGCATATTGTTCTGCAGATCAAACCATTTAATCCTGTGTTGCTTCATATCAATGATTCTACGATATTTAAAGAACTAACACTAGCACGGTAGGCAGGTACTCTAAAGTTTTGGTTCATTGCCACACATTGTTTCAAACCTATCAGGCAAATTGCACTTCGTGCTCACCTCTACACCAGTCTGAATTATTTCTGTAATTCTGTATGAAGCAACCTCAGTGCAAAATGTTTTTCATATAAAGGTGAGCCTTATAGTCCTCTTATACGATATTTTTGTACTCCTATAAAAGAAGCCCAAAATGCAATCTGTTTGTCCACTGTTATTTATGAAGGCATCCAAAGATATATTCTCTTCAAAATTTTGAATACCTGGTTTGCTTGTTAATATTTATGCTGTATAATGAGATATTTATGTCATATATATTGTACAGGGATTGGCAGAATCAGTTTTCTGTTCTTCTCTTGGAAACTATAATAATCTATTTCCCCTTTTATAATTACCTGGAATTTCTCATGTTCCTCATAGGTCAAAAATAATTAGGTTAGAAAAAAAGAATATAACACAAGGAAGTGGGTGACTATATATCCTTTGTATACACATAACATTAATCGAAATTCCATTCTATTCTTTGCTTCTGTCTGCTTGTTTCTAATACTTGAAAATTTTCCAGATATCCTTTTTTTTTTCCTTCAGTAGATAGGTCCTCTAAAAATTTCAGCTCTCACTTGATAGATTTTTCAAATACAAACCATGCCTAACCCACTCTCCCCATCCTCCCCAAGTCCAAACAAACAAAACTAAAAATCCTGAGTTATGAGCACATAGTGACAAGTTTTGCAAACAAAGTCCATCTCTTTCCCATACTTCACAGACATAATAATACATCAATCTGTTACTGGTTGTCAGAGGAAGAAAAGAGGAAGTTTAGAAAGGAAAAAAAAGAAATTAGCGAGACAGCACAACCTGGATTTGCTCCTTTGTGATGACAATTTTTACATTTCTGCTAACAGAAACACAGGATACAAGTTAATTTTGATTGCCTTCTTTTATTCACTACCATTTGAATAGATTTTACTAAATCATGCCATTTTACCTTGGCAAACAGAACACATCATAGTAAACAAAAGAGAAAATGAAACTGCAACATAATGAATTACGCTGGCAGGACTGAGTATTTTTCCTTGCATAAGCTGTGTTTGGATATTTAAAACTTAAAACTACATTACTTAACACTCCTATAAAGCAGTTACATGCCAGCCATACATGATTTTTATTTTGTAAATAACAAGAGAAAGACATGGAGAGAAGCAGTTGCTTTCAGGAAAGAGTTGAGCTCTGGTGTTAGAAGGTGTCCCCTTACTGAGGATGTTGGATTGCAGTTAGTAGCTACCTCTGACTTTGTAATTTTTCATCTTTCTTACTTAGCTAGGTAAGAGAGAGACCTGAGAAAAAGAACAGCGACAGACAAACAAACAAACAAACAAAGTAGTTCTGAGGCTTCAGTTCAAAGACATCGGTGTTGTTTGTTTAAGCTGTTGATTTGGAGCTGCTTGTTTTTGTGCCCTTTGTACTTGCCGTGTTCTTTCCATTAGTATCTTCTATCATGTTGATGTGCTATTGAAATTGAGTGCGTGGTGTTTATTCCAGTGCTCAAAGATTTACTCTGTGTACAGAACTGGCAGTACAGCCCTACAGCTTATTTGTGCACACGCCGTGTAAATCAAATAGCGTGCTGAGCCTGAGAATATTACTGTGGGTTACTGTGCCATAACCTGAACTGGGGAATATTCTGTCTCCGGCAAAAACAGCCTGCTGGATCTTGTCAGCTGTGCACTTAGGGAAGCGAGGGAGAAAATGATCAGATAACATCCTTATCTGTGAAGACCCAAGAGAACTGAGTTTTCCATATTCACAAGCTACCTGAAGGTATTGGCAGCAGTATCTAGTCCAAACAAACACAAAATCTCCCTGATAAAGAGCATCATTCAGAAGCGAAGGAAGAGAGGTCAGAGTACAGCTTCTGCAACACCAGAGGATCCTGGCCAGTCTGTACACGCTCGCAGTGCTAGCCTGTCTAGCCAAAAGCTCTTTCTTCTCTTTAGGTGTGTAAAAATGACAAGTTAGGACAAGGAGGGTGCTGAGGACAAAGCTGGGGAAAATGGAGCTTCTCTCACACTGATTTCCTGGGGGGGGGGGGAGTTGGGGAGAGCCCCCCGATGGTGGTGTTCCCTGTCTCAACTTGTAACTGGAAGAGGTCTTGCATTTATTTCCTAATCAACACTACATTAGCCTTGACATGGCAGTGGAGAGTTGTTGGTTCAATTTAATCCCTTACATTTTTTTGGAACCCTTAGTGAATGAGTTGCTCTGCCTAGGCCATGAAATATTATTTTTTATCAGCTTCTTGACTTCGCTAGGAAAGAGATTTACTTTGTCTATTATTAGATGTCTATGCTGGAGTCAAGAGCATAAACTGTCTTTATACTCAATGGAAAGAAATGGGGGTCTTACAGCGCACAATTCATCTGACCTATTTTAAACATCGATATTACAGTAGGGTATATGACACCTGAATAGTGTCTTCTAGTGACTCTTAAGAAAGTCTAGACAACTAACTCATCAATCCAAGTTTAGCTGAAGTGTATTTCACCAGACTAAAACCTTCTTTTAGCAAGGTAGCACTGAGTATGCCCACTGGATTCCTCAGGATCCTCTCTAAACCCTTACAAATACACTCTGTATTACTTTCTTGGGTCAAAATGTACGACCTGTCAGTGAGAAGAAGCCTGGTATTTAATTGGGTTTGTTCATTCATTTCAGAGTGAACTAAGGCTGCAGTGGTGGGGGAAGAATTCTCTGGTAATGGAAAGTTTCAAAGACTCTCCAGATTATATTTCCCCAGAAGCAAGCCCTGTTGTTTGCAAGTAACTCAAGTTTATCTATACAAGTTTGCACCATAAATTCACTATTTTTATTACTATTCTCTGTGATACAGAAAATTTGAAAAATAATAAGTTCTTTTGCTATTCTTGAGGCCATGAAAGGGTTAATTTTAAAAGAACACTAAATTATTGCGTCTACATGGTAATACAAGCTCAGTTCACAGTAGAAAGTATCTGATACACTAAAGATATGTCATTTTGCATCTTGATAATAATGTCTCACTTATAAGATTTTATTTCTTTCTTCATATCTTAGTTTATTGTCAATTTGGTTTTGCTTTCTTTTTAACATAATTTTTTACTGAGGGTAATAGCAAGTTTAAAATACAAAAAAAAAAAAATCCCTAAGCCGAAGCTATAGTGTTTGGTTATCTCCCCAAAAGGAAAAAAAGAATGAAGAAAGTTTAAATATTTTAACTCTTTTAAAATTAAGTACAAAACATACAGTAAGATTATGATTAGAACACCACTTTTGTCCACAGGACAAATTTGGTCTGCCACCAACAGGTGTGGTCTGCTCATTCCCTCTTACAATTCCCATTAATTCCCTCATGTTAACACTGGTATTTGCACAACTGGGCTGAGAATCAAATTGGGGAACCATTCTGGTTGAAAAATAGCTACAAATTTTGTGTTGTTTTGTTTGAGCAGCCTTAGACAAGATAAAAGGGATTGATCTGAGACAGCAGATGATGACACCAGGTTTAAAGGTGCTTTTTCATCCTAGGTGCTTAGATAGCCAGTATATCTGAAGACAGACTGAGACAGTTGGGGTTGTTCAGCCTGGAGAAGACTCCAGGGAGACCTTGTAGTGGCCTTCCAGTATCTGAAGGGCGCCTACAAGAAGGCTGGAGAGGGACTTTTTATAAGGGCATGTAGCGATTCGACGAGGTGTAATGGCTTCAAACCGGAAGATGGTAGATTTAGAACAGATATTAGGAAAAAAAATTTCACAATGAGATTGATGAGGCACTGGAACAGGTTGCCTAGAGAAGTTGTGGAGGCCCCATCTCTAGAGGTATTCAAGGCCAGGATGGATGAGGCTTTGAGCAATCTGATCTAGTGGAAGGTGTCTCAGTCCACGGCAGGGGGGTTGAACTAGATGATCTTTAAGGTCCCTTCCAATCTAAATCATTCTATGATTCTATGATTCTAAGATAGATAGAAGAAATAAGGAAGTTCTGTTAGTCAGTCAGACAAGTAGATGTAAGGGTGAGATTCCTCTCAGCCACCCAGAATGCAAGCATCCAGCCTGGACTTCTCTTCTGAGTCCATCTATGGTCAGTAGAGAAAGGCACCTCCAGAGGGCAATCTCTTCTCATTTTAACAAAAATATCTAGGATGCATAGAACAAGTCACCCTATGGAAATACCTGTCTTCACAGACTATCTTGAAAACAAGATGACTAACTCGGGCTAGTAGTGCAGCTTTTCAGTGTCTAACATAGGGAAAGGGAAATCATCTTCCAAATGACCTGATGTGTTCACAGAGGAAGTTTGTGGCAGAATTAAGTTCCATAGTTAGCTCTTTCTCTGCTACCACAACCATTAGCCTGACTTCTTTTTCTAAGATAGAGCTTGCTTTACTGGATAGAATAGAACTGTGCACTCTGTTTAGATTTCCAGGATCATGTGGTGGAATTTCAGAGACTTTTAAAGCTGGGGGAAAGCAGTGCATCATTTTTGTCTGGCCTCCTGTATAATACAGGTTGTAAAGAATGTTTGGTTATCATTGTTTTGAGTTCTGTGATTTGTATGGTTCTAAAGTAAATCTGACCCAAACTTAAAATTTCAATCTTTTAAATTTTAATTTGGCTCTGTTTCAGCAATGAAATGTATTTCTTTGGGTTTCTGCTGTGAGTGAGTTTCAGGCTGACCACTTTCACAGTTACTTCTTCATGCATTTTTAAGTCAATGCTGAATCAACTGTGTTTCAGTCAGCAGTTGCTAAGCTTTCCAGCAGTTGTCTCTCTAACACCTCTGATTCTCTATGATTTCTAAGAAAATCCAGTTGATATAAGTATGGAAATGAGGTGGCCCCAGCCTTAACAGCAGTCCATAAAACAAACATCTTTGTGCCCATACAACCAGTTGAGCTATTGGGAAAGTAGGATCCACAGTTTTCTACGGCTATCTGGAGTGTTAGACTCACTAAAAGGATCTTTGGTGAAGTTTTGGCCCCTTCTTACCAGCATTCCTCCAAACAATTCCTGGGCACAATTTGGGAATTAAGACAGGCTGGTGACCAGTCCCAGAAGGCAACTTAGATGTGGCTACACTGTATTGGAAGGTAAAAGAGCTTACTAGAACATAGCAGAATACTTAATAAATACACAGGCTGGGGTTTGGGTTTTTTTTTTGCCAGATGGTTTATATGCCAGAAAAATAATCCCTCTCATATTTCATTTACTAGTATAGGGTCAGCCATGGTGTCCCCAGCAGGACTGCTACCAGACCAGAGAAAATTTCCAGGCTGCAGAAGCTGAGATAGCCAAGGGTCTATGCAGCTCCAGGAAACTAGAAATCTAGCTGAAATTTGGCCTTAGAGCAGTTTGTCTGCAGATGTTGCTCCAGCTCCTGGGACCATTGATGTCCCTGAAGTCATTCCAGCCCTGCACCTTTGCCTGCCATGGTCTGTGTGAGTGGTCCCAGGATAGCACAATTTTGGGTTACACCAGAGCTACAGGTGAACTCAGCTGTTAAGGAACCAGATAAATAAAATGTCAGGAAATGTAGTTAGCCTGCAAACTTCAAAACTTACCCCTGTTTCATTGCGAATTTAATCAAAAGTGACAGGTTTCCAAAATCTTTCCTTTTCAAAAACTGGCATTTTATAATGCAAAAGCATTGCAGCTCATGACATCCAGCCACATCTAGACTGAGGAATACCTTCAAGAAAGTATAGTAATAATATGAAGCATCAAGATGTATAAAATTCATCAGGTTCTTTAGTAATATGTTGTAATTAGTCCACAGTTAAAATTTGAATTTTATACTTTATTTGATTTTGTATGACTTAAGTTTCCTACATTAGTTCTTTTATCTGGTATATCAAAGAGCCCTTTAATATTTAGCATTTTCTGTTTTGAAGTTTGAATGCTGTAATCAAGTCTCCTCTTTATCTTCTTTCCAATAATGTAAACCGATCAAGTTCCTTAAAGTCTCTTTGCTATAAGACTTTTTGTTCAAAATGAAAAAAAAATCTTTCAGACTGATGGAAAACATTTTTATCAATGTCACTTTCTTATGAATTACTCCTTAATAGGCGTATGTCATATGACACATACTGAAAAAATATTTTCCTCCTTTCAGTGACCCGATTCAGTACCAATGAAATCAGTTGGTGAGGCTTTGCATTCTTTCTGCATTGATTTTCAGTGAGGCATCCAAAGAACTGACAGGAAGCAAATCTGGGTTTTAAGCACTACTTGTCCCACGCTGTTATTAACCAAGGTCATGTCTAATAATGAAAAGATATAAAAGTGATTGGCTGTCTTGTTTTCTTCACCCTTAGCAGAATCCTAAGCTTCCAGTTCAGATATCAAAGATCTGAGAACAAAAGGAAAACTAACAATGTCTGCAAAGACATCAACCAGGCCAACACTAGAGTAACTCTACTTCTGCTGATTTTTCTAGGTATAAAGATTTGGCTGATACAGCTGCAGGAGAGAAGAAGAAATTGTCTGCCAAGGAGAGATGTCGTCTTGTTCTTCAGCAGTGTAAATTACAAGGCTGGCAGGTTTGTGATCTACAAAGCAATTAAAATATCATTCTTTAAACAAGCTAGCTGAGTCATTTCCATTGTGGCAAGCCACCAGATCCTTTGCAGCAGTATATTCTTCTGACATTTAATATATGCTTTGGGATAGAATCAAACTGATTTTCTGAGTTTTCTAGCATATGAGTAGCTGTGATCATTGTGTCAAAAAATCAGTGTATTCTTGTGGGAAGGAAAAGATTTCAATTAAGCATGTACACTGTTTAAATTTGCATCCAGGTTTTTAAAGGCATCTGGTGTGCACATTTTAGTCATTTAATGGTTTCTGAATAACAAAAAAAACCCTGCACATTTTCTTTATGTAAAATCCTGTACTAAATGCTATGCTGTCATAATAGGGGAGACCCACACCAACTGCTTAGGACTTCCCATATGGTCAATAACTTTGTAGGCAACAGAATGCTGATTCAGAGATAGACCAAAGCACCTAAGGTTGCTATACACCAAATAAAGTGGGGGGGAAATAAAAAAAAAAAAGCCAAACACTGAACAGGAAGCGTTCAACTTCCTATCCCATCTCCTTACCCTATTTATACCCTAGTTAATCCCCACCACTGTGGGGATTGCAAGGTGGATGTCTCCATTTGCCCAAAATATTCAGTCATCTCCTTTGGGTAGCTTTGTAATTGAGCAGGACTGATTTCTTTGACATATGCAATTTCTAAAGAAGATGGTGTTTCCTTACACACCGTATAAGCTATTGTACAGAAAGGAAGCTTTCTGTGACTTAATGTGTAGAGCATTCTCCCAGGCGGTGTGAGCTTCAGATTCAGGTCTTTTCCCAGCCTAGGAGGACTGCAATCTATTCCACAAGAGAACATCCAGACCAGTTTCAGGGAAAAGTATGAAGTTTAGGGACTGGATGGTGGTTAGGGCACTCCTATAGTCTTCTGGAATATTAGTTTAAAGGAAGGGATTAACATAGACCTTCTAATTCGTGCATGACCTCTAAGCATTAAGATGCCCAGAAAAAGTTTCTGCAACTGTTTATGAAGAACAAGGACTATGTTGGACTTTGTGCTATGGGTGTTTCTCAGTGGCCCAGATTCCTTAGTTATAACAGGAAAAAAGGTAGGCCTTCCGCTAGGTTGGGAATGCACATGCATGTTCACCTGCACTTGGACACATAAGAAGATTTACCTTTGGTCAAAATACTCTTCAAGTCCCTTTTTAGTCACTAAAGTAAGCAGTGGGCACATATAGTCCTACTCCCTCAACAGCAAAGAGCAAAAGGATGGACCCTGAAAGAGATAACATTAAAATGGACTTGCTTTCCCTACTCAGGTTTCCTAAGTCAGCTCTGGGGTATATTTGCATCCTTGCCACAAGGTTCCCTATAAAAACCGGCCATTAATATCTAGAAACTGTACCTTCATTTACAGGTACCTGGAGCTGACAGTACCACTAACCTTCAGAACTTGTGTGGGGCTACAGGCTTGACAGTGGGCAAAAGCTGTGTAACAGAAATTGCATATTGCGCTCCAGTCACGAAACACAGAGTGGGATGCCTATGGAGTTTATTTCCCCGGGAGCCAGTAACAGCATTACAGGCTGAAAAAAAAGCAGCTGGCCATCACTGAAAGCCTACAGCTCAAGTCTAGTGATTCTGTAGTCATTGGCGTTTGAAAACAAACCCAAAACCTTGAAAGACAAAACTGTAAAAAGGAAATTGCAAAACAGAATCTCTCCATCATGCAGGGGACTGAAGCTTGTGATCGCAAACAGATTTTAGAGGTTCTGACTCCAGAATCTCATTAACACCAGGAGAAATCAGGTGTGCAAAACTACAGCAGTGCATAATGCATTGTCCTTCAAACCAGAAAGGAACAAAACTCTAAAGAGATGCTGATAGGTTAAATGGAATAGAAGAGTTTGGGGGTGAGAGTTATACCAGTGTCACTCAGTGACTAAGAAACACATGGCAACAGACTAAGCTGAAAGGAACAAGATCTGAAAAAATGAGTGACCTTCTCCTTACACCTTTTTCAAGCCACAGAGAGCTATGACAAACAGATGGAAAGATGATGATTCTAATTTCTAGGAGAAAATTCACTCTGAGTCCAATTTTTTACAAATGCCCAATGAGTAGAAGCTTGACACCAACACATTTTGTATAGGTGATACAAAACAGTATACCCAACTACCAGCAGTGGTGACTAATGTCTGTGTCACATAATCTCTCTCTCTCAATTATCTTTTTGATTCATTTGACTAATCATGAAAGTTGAACTTTAAATAACAACCTAAATGAGGAAGCTTATACAATCTGCAGTTGTCATGGGTGCCCTCCTCTATGCTTTTGCAGCAAAGGACTCTGAAAAAAGAAAAAAATTAAACGGGAGAAGGAGTGGAAAGAAAGGGAAGGAAAAGAGGAATTAGGAACCCGGGATGATGTCAGCTAGCAAAGCCAGAGGAAAAGAGTCATCTGTAGTACCTCATTAAAAATCATCAAAGTAGGGGGTTGCACATATAACCAGTTTATTCAGCCACTGTTGCCATCAGTAACTACTTCAAATGAGTCACTGCTGGAACTGAAAATATATTTGATGCAGGGGTTCATGAATAAGTCAAAAAATGTCTTCCCCAACACCGTTACCTGCACTTCCCTGAAGAGCTGTTGCAGATTCAGGTAGATAAATTGACCAAAAAAACCCCAGATATCTAAAATAACCACATCAAAGATGACGAAGTTTAGGAGAAAGCAGCAGACATCTGAAATCAACCTCCTGCTTATATGTCATCACCAGAGGATGCGGTTGCCAATAAAGTCCCTAGGAGAGGGAGGAAAAAGAGATCTGGACTTTATAGCTGAGTGAATCTGAATGATACTTTATTTAACTTCCTTCTGATAATGTACATTACCATCCCATTTTATGAAAGGTGATATTAACTTGGGGGAGGGGAAAGTAAATCTCTGAAGTAACAGCACAAAAATGAGTGAAGAAAATGGTTTCTTTGTATTTATTTCCTGCTTGACAATTTATCTTGTCTTTCTCTCATAAGTTGTGTTTGGAGAGTGTTTTATTAACCAACAAAACAACAAAAGCCAGAGCCTACTCGCAGAACAAATTCTTTCTCCTTTTGTAAATACTGCAGTCTGTTTAAAAATGGAGGACAAGTGAAGAAGATCCAATACCAGAATCCAATTTTGGTTTATTTTCTACTGTTTAGTAGAGCATAAGAGCAAACACAATCAGTTAGCCAACGTCTGGTGCTTGATTCAGCAGCTTCTGTGTTAGAAGAAAGTATTTATTAGGGAAGTGATGATAGGTTTATGAGATGTTGCTGTTACTTGGGTAAGCTGAGCTAGAGATAACTAAACTAGGACAATAAAATAGCTATTTCATTGAAGCTGGCATACCGTGCAGTTTCAGTCATGCACTTAGCTGAACCACTGAAATTATAAAAGTGCAGAGAGACTAATGAAAGGCAGTTTTTGCATCCTGAATCGGTGCGCAGCCTAGATAAGGTGTTCTTTCAGCTTAAATACATACTTGATCATGACAAGCTGAGCTAGTTCCTGTGACTTTGAAGCACACCTGATGTAAGAGAAAATCAGATTTCTAAATCAAAACAAACCATTCCTACTCCAGACAGAGTGAAAGTAATAGACTTGTTTAACCCCTGGAGAAGTCAGTGAGTTTTGCTATTAATGTTAGAAAAAGCAAGATGATATATAGTAACTTTAGAGTCAAATTGAGTGGTAGTATTGGCTGCTCCATGTAAAGCAGAAGAAACTCCTGCTGCCCTCCAGAAGACCTGAAGGCCTTTACATTAGGAAACACACATTTTCCGTGCTGTGTTCATTTATTGTCATGCAATCCTGTATTAGCTAAGCAAACCCTACCATCCCGACAGCATGACTAGCTTGCAAACATTATCACGCTCTGGGAGAAGTATGGGGCACAAACAGTCCTTGGCTTTTTCTACTGACATAAGAAAACTTTCATTTGTTTGGATTATCATTCCTCACACTGTTAAGCTTGCAAATATAAATTCAATAAAGGAGAGTTAGCTCATAGCTTACTGGGCTTTCTCATCAAAACTTGGAGCTTTACATTCTGTTTAGCTAGGGTCAGCTAAGGTCTGCAATTAACCCTTCTCAGTTACTTCAGATGGCACTTGCTGAAATGCAGACATCTTGTATTATACCAGAAGTAAAACAAAACATCAATTTAATTTGCTCTTGCTATACAGTGCAGCTGTTATGTACAAGTGCCCCAAAGGCCACACTTCACTAAAAGTGAATCTTTCAACCTTTGACTGCTAGAAATGCTTGTCTGGTTAAAAGATAGGAATCCTTAAAAATGTGTAAAAAAAGCTTTGTCTTAGTTTATCTTTCCAGTTTTTAGCCTGCTTCTTCTAATGCACAATGTTTCCTTCTTATCAGTAGCCTTGAATTCTGAACACAAGAGATGGCTCATTTTTAAAAGAGTAAGACAAGTCTTAACTTTGAATGGGATGATCCAAAAGTACATCAGGTATGAAATAAGCAGTACAGGAAAGTCAGTCAGGATGTTTTTATGAAGCTGCAAATCAGCATCAGGTAGTTGCATGAGACAGATAATGCATTAGTGCCAGTTCACATTTTTACAGCTACAGACACTGCTAGAGTTGTTCCAGGAGCCTGCAGTGTTCCTGGAGAAATCATTCTCGCCAGTGTGGAGCTGTATTATTAAACTTCTTCCACTCAGAAAGAATGTTGAAACAGAGAATAAACCCTTAATAAAGGGAAATGCCAAAAGTCCATCTAGAGTTTTTAAACAGGCTGCCCAGAGAGGTTGTGGAGTCTCCCACTCTGGAGACATTCAAAACCCGCCTGGATGCCGTCCTGTGCAACCTGCTGTAGGTGACCTGCTCGGGCAGGGGGGGTTGGACTAGATGATCTCCAGGGGTCCCTTCCAACCCTGACCATTCTGTGATTCTGTGAAATTCTTCTAGCACTTCTAGAACCACAGAAGGAAAATTAAGAGTCAGATCCACAGGTCTTACCAATCACAACGAGAACCATATTTTATTACTGACCTACAGGTGTTTCATTTATTGGATTTGATACAGCTGTCTTTACCTATTTCATTATTTCAATATATTATTGTATGACATTAGCATACCAGGGACCTTTTTGGGAAAAGCGTATTTATGATTAAACAGAAGAGTGTAGAACGTAAGTGGCACATATGTTAATTGTATGCTTAGTTCAGAGAGACTTTTAAGTTGTTTTTTAAACAGAACTGTTTATTTTGGCTTAAAATGAAAATGGTTATGCTATATTGAAATACAAATTGCTTTGTACATGTTATGATAAAGTACTAGAGTACTTTGCAAGCAATGCAAGATATAAGGGATTCTTAACTCTTTTTTTCCCTCGAGTAGGAAAACTGAGTACCCATAAATCGTATACCAGTTTATTCATTTGTCATTTAGTAATTTTAACTGTGCTGGAAGTCAATGTTCCTTTTTGGTTTGAATATCTTATTCTAAGAGTCGATTTTCTTTTAAGCAATTTTAAAATTAAGTAAATTATGAAGATCACATTTAAAAAAAATATCCCAGGAGGAGTTTCCAGACTAACGGTAAATGATTAGAACACCAGTGTCTATATTTCATTCATATTTTGAATTATGTCAGCAAAATTACATTGTCCCATTATATCTTTGTCCTATTATAACATCCCATTATATTCTTGGAAGTAATTTGCTGGTTGCAGAAATGGCCACCGAGTAAGTTTGGACCTCACTAGTACTACCGAATGGCTGGCCTGGGCCCACCACCACCTGCAGTCTTTCTCAGCAGCTATTTTGTGCCACACAATACAAGTTCATCCTATCCCCTTGGCCAGAGAATAGGATGGATGGTTCACTCAGTGTCTCAACACAGAACTGTATTTTTTGTTCCTATTTCTATCTTTTTTTCCCTCTAGAATATATTCCTCCCTCTCCCTGTCCACCTTTCATGGTTTGCTTATGATTATTAGTCTTGAAAACTTCATTTTCTTTCTGATATCTCACATCTGAATTCCAAGTCTCCCTCTCTCTCTTTCTAATTCAGAGTTGACTTTCTCCATTCGCATCTTTCTTGACGCTTTTCTCGTTTTCTTTGCTTTTCTTTTTTCTTTATTTATTTTCTAGATACTTCACTTCATATTTGGTCCCAGTGTTCATCTCTTATTTGTATGGGTTTATTTTTCCAGTCTCCTGCATCAGGGTTTACTTTCTCTGCCATTGCTGTCTCTGTTGCCTATATTTCTCAGTTCACACAGAGAGACACTTTCATACTGTTTCTATTGGTGCTATGTCTATTCCTAGAATTTTGAAAACCTAGAATGGTAGGTCCGGTAAGTACAGAGATCTCATGAGATAAAACTGGGGTAGGCTTTCCCCCACTGAGTATTTCTTACATGCATCTTCTATTTCCTGATCACTTCTGTTCCAATAGAGCAGTCCTTTTTGTCACCTCACGAGTGCAAAGAGCTATGAGGTTTATGCAGTTTTTGGAGAAGGAGCGACCATTTCCCTGCCCTTTCCCGGAGAGCTGAATGACAGTTTGTCTCCCTAAAGTTCAACTCCTGACAAGCACTTACATAAACGCTTAATGTCACTTGCATGAATACTGGACTACTCACATACTTTATATTAAGGCCATACATAAGCTGTGCTAAACTGTGGGTTTATTCAGTATGTACCCTGGTGCAAGGTCACTAGTTCTCCAGGGACAAAGGAAGACTCTTAAAATGTGTGAAGAAAAGCTAACAAATAAAGCAGAGAGGGTAAGCCTTTAAAAATAACATTTCAGTCCTTGTAAAAGATCAGTACCCTGTAAATGTGTTCATCGTTACAATATTTTTGCAGACATGTACACTGCAAAAAGACACATTTTACAATAGTTTTAAGGCTTTTTTCTACATTTCATTAATGCACTGTGAAAATGTGTGTCATTGTGTAAAATATCATTAGATTATAGTTCTCTGTCTTTTGTAGGTAGCTATTTTGAAAGTACTGCCAGAAACACACAGCACTCCCACAAATTGCCTTTTTTAAACTAAAGAACAGCTTTACAGATTCCCTTGACACCTATTAAGTATGAGCTAATACTGCCTCCATGCCACCTACACACCATCTCAGCATCCATTCCGTAGTTTTGAATGTCTGTACTTCTACATCCTACACCTTTTCTGTAAAAAAAAAAAAAAAAAAAAAAAAAAAAAAAAAAAAAANAAAAAAAAAAAGAAAAGAAAAAAGAAGAAAGAGAGAAAGAACAGCTCCCTCCCATCCTTTCTCCTTACTCCCAGGAAAAAAAAAGGAGGCCTGTAGAAGTAATTGAAGCTTTGGTAGTCATCAGTGACAATTTTACTTAATCTTTAAAAAAATGTGTCATTTGAAAAATAACATTTAAAACCCTAATGCTTTTCTAATTAAAATAACTATGACTGTAATTCACAGATGGTTTACTTTTACAGGAGTCTGAATGACATTAAAATTTCAGACTCAGATGAGAGCACTTTGTAGTCCAGAAAGTATTGAAAATTGAGTGCTTTAGTGGAAGAACATTTTAACCTTTTTTTCCCCTAGGCAAGCAGGAAACGTTTTGTGATGAGAGAAAAGACCAGAATGAAGACAAGTGGCAGCCTCAAAAACCCTTTTGATATCTGGCATATGAAATTCCAACATTTTTTAGCATTATTGCTGTCACTGAACACCAGAACTGTACAGAGGGCAGTGAGACTGGCTTGTTCTTGGTCAGCTTTGGAGGGGGTCAGATTTAGCTTGAAGACTGAGCACCAGAGGTTTCTAGCCATGCTAACATAATCAAATATGTTACAGCAGTTTCTTCTATACATGTCTAGAGCTCTGCTCTCAGTAGAACTAGCATATGATGTAAAATCTATAAATAGCTTTTATCCAAATGTAAAAATGAATTTGTATTGACATTTTGTATTCCTTCATTCACTTAAAAATTGTAGCAAGCTTCTACTAATGAAGTTCTTCGCATAAGTGATGCCACAATAACTCCATTTATATTGTTCCTAGTGTGTAGGATGGGAGAAAAGAGCACTAGTGCTTTGCATGTCCCCTAGCTGGCTTTGTGACTCTACAATCACAGAATCACAGAATGGTAGGGGTTGGATGGGACCTTCGGAGATCATCTAGTCCAACCCCCCCTCACCTGCCAAAGCAGGTTCACCTGGAGCAGATTGGACAGGAATACATCCAGGCGGGTTTTGAATATCTCCAGAGAAGGAGACTCCAGAACCTCTCTGGGCAGCCCGTTCAGGGCTCTGTCACCCTCAAAGTAAAGAATGCCAGACACCTGTAGCTAAACTGACTGTAAGTTTAAGCAGTTGTCTCGACTGTGATTTTGTGACTGCACACTGCAAAATAAATTGCAACTCGATGTTTAGTTAAGTTACACATTTGAAACATGGACTAGATGTTAGTTATGAGACTAAGCGAGAATAGGGTTGTTAATTTTGCCACAGGCATTGCTGGTAACCAGGGCTTTTTTAAGGTTTCAAAATGTAACTTTTAATCTTTTCTACTGTCAGAATGCCATAATGTTGTCCTAGTAGAGAGGACTATTTAGAGACTTCCAGTGAGGAAGAGGAGAAACAACCATTTTGAGGAATGGAGGGAAAGAGGCAGAAATGAGGAAAAAGAGGATGATTTGGCATAGGCCTGAGGCAGAGGGGGGGGGAAGGCTCCAATGTGATGCAGAGGCTTTGTGGAAAGGAAAATGTAATCAGAGTAGAAGAATATGATTTTGTTAAGTGTTTCTATCCAGGGTTTGGTTGCCTGAGAGCTACTCAGATACAAATGGTAATTATAATAACTACATGATAATTTAATTACAGTTAACAATACGAATAATAATTCAGTTATTCTTATAGAAGAATTCTGGATTTCAGGTGATGTGAGCAAGAAGATGGAGGATTTAGTAACCAAAGCTGGTAATAAGGGAAGTTCAATATGTGTTTTGACAAGATGGATGGAAAAAAGAGTTGTTTGATGAGCAGTTATTAAAGAATTGACAGAGTTTAGTGACAGAGTGGATGTGGTGGGAGGAGTCAAGGTGGAGTTCTGATGTCCTGAAATAAAGTTGAAGGCACCAAAATAGAATACTTGTTGGGAAGAGAGGAGAAAATTGACATGGTTTGCTGGGAAAACATGAAAAGGTTGCTTGTTCATGATACAGGATTGGATGCCTAAAACAGAAGCAAATTTAAACTGAAGAAGGAAGTAGTTAACTTTTTCTTAGAACTTTTTGATGAAATAAGGAGGAAAAGAAGTGGGGACAAAAGGAAAGATTCTTGAGGACATTTATCAAGACCTGGGAAAGAAGAAGATTCCAGAACAGATGATGGATGAAGAAGGAAATCGGAGTGCTAAGACAACTGGGCAAAGAGAGAATTTTGAAAGCATGGGAAGAAAAGTGAAAACTTTTGGTGGAAGTCACTGATGAAGACAACGAGGATTAGACTATGTCCCTAAAAGCAGAGTATAAAAGCACAAGAGGATCTCAGTGAGGTTGCCTCAGATGAACATGAAGTTAAAAATTGGAAGGCATTACTGATGATAATCTATTAAGTAAATATAAAAACATCATTTTAGCAGGGTAGCTACCGGTGAAGAAACAGGATCTAGGAAAAGGTAATATTGTTCTGGAATAATGACTCTAATTTGTAAATAGAATCATTATTCCAGAATAGATGGCCTGAACAGAGGGGTTACTCTGGAATAGCTAAGTTACTCTAGAATTTCTGTAGCTGCACAGTATTCAAAAAGATCTGTTCCAGGCATTTTCCACCATTCAAGGAAAGCCTGTTTCCTATTTATGAGTTTCTACAATGGCAAGACAGGTAAAAAGTGGGTTTTATCACCTTGCCTTCACATACTTCGCAATAACACAAAAAGCCTATTTTATTGGGGAAAGAGATACTAACAGAAAAAAAAAAACCAAACTTAGAAAGCATTCTAATTTTGCCATTTGAGTGCATTTGATTTTAACTAAAAGTCTAACAGTTGCACCATCATTTTCTGTCAGCTCAAGCTTCAGAATCAGAGACTTTTTAAAACATTTGGTTTAAAACAGTTTCTCTCCAGAGTAGAGCGAAGGGAAGCCAAGGGACAAAAGTATGCCCCAGTCATTTCTGAATTTTGTTGACAGAGTTTAGACACGATATATATGTCCTGGCTTTCTGTAGTTCATCACTATCAGTGATGTACATCTGACAGTAGTGTTTAGATTAAAAACAATTAGTTGAAAAGGTGTGACAACCTCCCTGCTGATAGCTCTCTCCCAGATCTATACTAAAAAACCAACAGTGGAGCAGGATGGTGCAATGAGAAGAGACTGAGCTTGTGAGCTGCAAACAAACAAGACTTGGAATGGATTTCTGCAACTTCAATCAGACTTACATTAATTAATCAGTATGCCTATTAGCCATACAAAATTAATTGCTAGACAGAAGCTATAATCTTCACAGGATAGCACAGTTCTCTGGTACTGGTCCTTTAAGTTCTAAGGAGTGAAGGAAAGTTTCTTCTACAGAATTCCTGAGAAGAAAATGGGATAAAAAGCCTATTATTTACCCATTTTTTTTAGTTACTGTTTGTACAGTAGCTTGTTTGTGTGTGGTGGTTTTTTTAAAGGCTATTAGAAAGGAATGCTTTTCAGGATTACACGGAGAAGAATTTTTAAGGATTGTTTCAGCATGTTCAGAAGGTATCAAAAGGAAGGTGTTTTCTTTTGGTCTAACTAGCTAAATTTTTGCATAAAGGGGGAAGAGCATCTAATAATTGTTATTAAGACCCTCAAGAACTAGATGAGTTAAACCAAGCAACTAGTCACCACCAGAATAAGCTCGTACACTCAATCAATACTTAAGGAGATTATTTTTCTCAAATGAGTTCCTCTGTCTCTGACTTCTTAGGCGTGATTCTAAAAGGAGACCTGCAGAACAGCCTCAGCAGGCAAGCCTGGGAACTAGGATTCATAATTTTGCTAGACATTAGGAATCATTCTCACTAATAGCAGTGAGTTTCTCCCATCCTCCAACTTGGACTAAATTCATCCTGTTGCACAGACAACAGCTATCTGTTACCATTTTCTCCTCCACGTGGGTTTATGGCTTTCTTCTTTCTCCTTGCCCACATCCCCATGTTTTATAAAAGCTAAACTTTATTTTCTATTACATTGTCTAACATACTAACGTAATTATATTCAGAATGCTTTTTTTTTTTGTTTTTTCCCCAACCTGTATTTAACTTGAAGATTGTGGTATTTGTCCTGGATGGTTTTGGAACTGAAGGGGGACTGTGTGTCTGACAACTTGCTCGTCCTTTTCAAATGCATCTTTTATTCAACCAAGTGATACTACCTCTCTGTAGAAGTACTGGCACTGTACTTTTCTTAAATTGCAGATCTCATCTCAACCCTTAGCTGGATTGTATACATACTATTGTTATTTACCTGTCATCGTTTTGGCCTTTTTTGTTGATGGTGAAGGTTTCCCTACTGTTTGTATTCTAGATAGGAGTCCGAAAAGTGTTTCTTAAGTACTGGCAAGCTGACCATCTCAACGATTTGTGCCTTCAGCTTCAGAAGAAAATTATAACCTGCCAAAAAGGTAACAATTACAGAACAAGTATTCCGGAGCTGTCACTTTATGTGCTGAGCAGAATATTGCATAGCAGAAAAATTTTCCCCTCCTTGAATAGTTGCTGTGTTTCATACATTGCCTTACAGACGTATTTCCAGCTGACTACTTATCCAGATTTTTTGAGATGATATTAACATTGGTCATGCTTGTACTTTCTGCCTGTCAAACATAATTTTATGGCAAACTGTTGACTGTAATTAAAACTTAGGGATCTTGAATATTTCCTTTGTAAAGTATGTTCGGTGATTTTTCAAGGCATTAATATCACCTTTAACTTCTTCTGCAAATCAGCATAACAATGATACAAAATTGCAATGTGTTAAAATATATCAACAGTGAATACAAAGCTAATAATTTAATATGTTTATCCCCTTTTCTTACAGCTTTCATATTTGACTGCTAGTTTTTTATGTTTTGGCATTTCCCCCCTCTTTTTATGCCTGCATTTTTTCTAAGGTCACACTGACATTTTTTGGCACGTTTTTAAAAGGAGGTATTATCCACTGCCTCCTGATTTCCTGTTACTTCTGTTCCATTTCCTATCAAAATCTCAAATAACTGCTGAAAATGTGAATATTGCTTTGTTTGGAGAAGCTTCCTTCATATAATGCATTATTTATCTAATTGGCTGATGTCTGCAACAATTCCCATTGTCACCTTTTTAACGGAAATTAAAAAGACGAAGATTTATCTTGGGTTTTTTTAGTCAGATACCTAATATTTCATATAAGACTGTATAAACCCCTTTCATTTTAACTGTCTGTTCTTCACAGTGAGGGTATGTATAGTAAAAAGAGGAAACCAAGAGAAAACTTGAAGCAAGTGGAATCGAAATCATGGCAGTTCAGGAATGAATGTGGAGGGTGACAGTTAACACAGGCCACAATTCAGCTGTGTATAGCACAGTGTATAACCTGTGCCTGATTTTTTGTGCGAATTAACCTGTTGTATTCACACATTTAGAAAAGCGACAGTGATTTATCCTCTTTCCCATCTGGTGGTGACTTATCAAAGAAAGGAAACGTTTACCTTTCAGAGTCCAATTTGCAAACAGAGTGCTGTAATATAATCCTCCACCAAAACGTAAAACATCCTCAGATATGCCCATGTTTTGCAGAGGTAAGAGAACAGACATCTGCCAAACTCCGCCTGAAGAATGAAGATAATAGGTCTTCTTGGCTCCTTACAAAAATATTTCTTTTGATTTTGCTTCTAGCCCTCCTTAATTAGGCTAACTTGAAAAGTCATTTTCACCAAAACTATGTGTTCAAAGCTTTTATCAAAGCTATCACTCATCTGTATTTTTTTTTTTTTTGTGGTCTGGGAAGCCTGAGAAAATCAAGAACTTGCATGAATAAGGAGTAGCTATACATCCATTTGACTACGTTAGCTCATCAAATAAGCTGCCCTTTGCAAACAAGTACAATTGTAAACTTGCAGAATTTGCATGCCAAAATGCTCTGGAAGGTTGGGAATAGCATAGGGTACCTGTGCATTGTTCTTACATAATCCTAAAATTGGGATCCATAGACCTTTAATCTGTGATGGTGATGTTTAGTGAGTAATGGTATTAGTCCTGCTGCATGTTCATATCTTTCTCCCACCATCTTTTGCATCCTGAGGACTTTGGAAGCTAAATCTATCTTGATAGTGTATTGACCAATAGCAAAACTAGTCAATAATTTCTGTATCAGGCTTAAAATGTAATACCATATACCCACATAAAGACTTAACTCAAAGGGAAAACAGGTCTTGTGTAAAATTCTTATCAATGTCTTTACCTCATTCTTACTAGCAATCCCTTCAGCCTTCCCATAAATTTGGGCAAAAGCAAAACAAAACAAACCAGATACATCTTTTTTATTACCCTGAAAGTTAACTTATGCAAGCAAAGATAGGGGTCAATCTAAAGTGAAAGCATGTGTAGAAACACTTCTTATTTAAAAACAGTGAGTTTGGGGACTTTGACATTTTTTTTTCACAGGTATGAGAACTACATATAGGAAGTTTTGGCCTTATTGAATAAGTGATAAAATTATTTGTACCTGTAGGAAGATCCATCATGCTGAAGTTCTTCCCTTAAAGTTCATGTAGATTAGGAATTAACTTTAATACATTGCATACACAATAGTTAATACATTTCTCACATAACCCAGATCCATCGTCTACTTGAATTTCAATTATTCTCATCTTTATCCTTAGATGAACTGTGAAGAAGTAGATATTCTTCTGCCCTGTGGGTGCTAACCTCAATTATTTTAATTTGCATAAGTGAGAATTATTTTAGATCTACATAAATGAGGAGCAAGTTCAGAAGACAATCTTAGTACCCATACGTTAGTAGATGAAACTGAGCAAGAAAGGTCTAGGAGATGACAAATTCCTTTCACAGAAGTTTTTGAGGTTATGAAATTGGGTTTTTGTTCTGTGTTGAACTGAAGACAAAATCTTTCAAATGTTCTCATAGAGAAGGAAATGTGGTGAAATGTCTGTATTCTAATGAAAACCGGAGCTACTCAGTTCCTGAAAATGTGTGCAAAAGAGAAGAGGGGTGTCTGTCTGCCAACCACTCCTGACTCAACTTTGTTGAATGTTTCTTCAAAATATCTCAATTTTGATGAAAGTGTACAGTTCAGAGGAGCTGTGCAGTCTCTAAATGCTACATCTAACTCTACTGGATATTGTTTTACTGGACCGTCCTAGCAGGCTACTCGGCATTGTTCATGCCCGCTAACAATCCTACCAGAGGACTCACCTCTTTATTTCCTTTTCCTAACCAACCTTGGTGGTGTTACTGACCCTTTTTTTTTNGTCAAGGTAAAAGAACACACATAAACACATACTTGTAAAAATGTTACTTTAAAATAAAGGCTTTTTTCCAGAGTCATCCAGGTTTTGATGTTTAACCATTTGTCAAATACCCTATTTGCTCTGCAGCAGATAAGTTTAAAGAAAATACTGGAAGTGAGGGAACAATATTATATTATTAAGCTCTTTTGAATTTTTCATATTTGTGAGCAGTGAACTCTGATAATGTTCTATGCATGTATTCATTACCTTTGCAACAGCAACATTATGAATTCAGGCTCAGTAATGTGTATATCCAATGTGAATACTCTTATAAAATTGTCAACAAATAACTGTACTATTAATTTCCTTTTCAACTAGATTGGGAAAGTGCAATGATGTTTCAGGGTTTAAACAAGTCAGATTTTATAGAATGTAACCAAAGGGATTGAAAATGGCATGGCTGGCTGTGATTATAAAAATGTAAACCTTCAAAGTTGTCCATTATAAATAATCTCAAAGTACCTGAGCTTGAATGTTTCCAAACCCGGTGATTTGGAAAAATTGGAAAGGAGCAGTATTAGTATGTTAACATTTACTTTTCTTATATTTCATCAGCTGGGCATTGACCATCTCTAGAAAAAATCTTATTTTAAATATCTAAACAAGGTCATAGAAGGTGGTAGAAAATACTTTACATTGCCCTCTGGTTTAGCTGTTTACTATATTTAATAACATTTTACTTTCATAAAAGACTAATCGTGTCTTTGTTTACTTTTTTCCTTTAGATTAATTCAGCTTGACTCTTTGTCATTTCATGTTGTTCTGCAGTGTTCCCAAGACTGAAACTTAATTACATTGTTAAAAAGGCCTAATGCATTTTATAATTTTCTTACCTTCCCGTCTTAATATTAATATTTTCAGTATTTTCCCCCTAAAATCAAACCAACATCTTATACAGGCTATTGCCTGCTGACTTCACTTATAAAAAACTTTCAGTAACTAGAATGAGAGTAACCATAATAAGCAATGAAGTTCAATCTATTTTTGATAGGTGTAAGTTGATGTACTGAAAATCAACAATATTTTAGGCAACAGGCAAATAATTCTAAAACAGGTTCCTCCCTGTGAGGTACACAGCAGTTATTCCAGATATGGAAAGAATCAGGATCTTGTGTGAAAAATAGGCCTAACAGATACATAAAGCTGATGCAATGCAGATGAAAATTTTCAACTGAAAAATGCAGACATGATGTGACAGATACATTTGAGAAATTTGCATTAAATTAATCTAATTGTTTTTGCTGAAAGGAAATGAGCAACAAAAGGTCTGTAAGTCTAATCAAAATATCTTGTGTCAGTTTTGATTTTTTTAGGTACACCAAAAATATTTAAAGCACTTTTTAAGTTGACCAAAAAGCAAACGATCATTTAGTTCCTACTGCATTCAATGCAACAATTATTTATTCAGGGTTTTATTTTGAAACAACTGATCTTTTGACCTTTGCAGTGTAAATGTATGCTTTCACAATCTGTAGCATGCATTCGAGTTCCCATTTGTAATGTAAAAAAAAAAAAAAGATTCAGTGAAAGTAAACATTTTGAGTTGTGATAGCTCAAATTTATGAATTAATTTGCTATCATTATTTTGTTCTAAGCACTGAGAGTTCCATTTTAGTATGTCATTTATATGCCACCACATTTCTTTCGTTCTTTGTGTGAAACATTGACTGAAATTTTTTGCTCATATTTACAGCAGAACACACAGTAATATTCAGTTATTCACTAATGAATTAGTTGTCTTACTTTGGCCCATAATTTTTCCTTCCTTTATGGTAGTTGTAAGAGGATTTCTAGCTCGCCAGCGCTTGCTACAGAAGATGAGCATCAAACAGCAAGAGGTCACCTCAATCAAAAGCTTCTTGCAGAATGCTGAGGACATGGGTTTGAAAACATATGATGCCTTGGTCATTCAAAATGCTTCTGACATTGCCCGGGAAAATGACCGGCTCCGCAATGAGATGAACGCTGCTTACCACAGGGAAAAGTTAGAGGCTAGAAACAGACCAGAAGAAGGCCACAAAAGGTAAGATGAGGAAACATCTACTGTGAAGCATTTCTTCAGTTATAGTAATTTCCTTCCCTGCTTAGAAACTCACAGAAATGACTGACAAATTGCAAGAGGATTCTCAAGTATATACTCAACCCAAATAAATATTAGACACTATTTTTTCCTGTATATCAGGTAATTAAGTCTAGAAACTTAAGGACACCACTTATGTCCTATTCAGGGGACAGTGACCTTTCTAGAAACTTATTCAAGTCTCCAAGGCATTTATTTTTTACAGAAGTATTTTTTTCATTCTAAGATAAATAGATTATAGCTGGACTTTCATCAAACCAAACAAACAAGAGAAAAAATCCTCTAACTTAAAATTCCAACATTGGGAATTTGCCAGGATAATTAAAAACATCCAGGAAGGTGTTAAAATGCAATGAAGTCCGGACTAAGAAATCTTGATTACGGACTGAACTAGACAGGGTGATTGTGAGGTGGATTCTTTCCTCTTATTTAAAAATAGGCAAATGCTTGTTGCCTAACTCCCATCACAGTTTTCAGGATTGCTACTTTACAAATACAGCAAATGCTGGAGGGGCTTTCTCTAAGAACTGAGTCCCTGATCTCTTTTCTCTCAGACACCTGAATGGGCAGAGTTAGCGTTTGCAGTTAATGGGCTTGTGCCTATAGCAGGAATGTCTCTATAACTTGCTGGACATATAAATGTTTATTTTTCCACAGGAACTTAATTTTCATCCAGAATAACTCCCTTTGCTTTCATTGCTTTTGTCAGTGACTTTTATTAAAGTGAAAATGGCAGTGCATCTGCTTAATTAGCTCCAAATATCCCAGTGATTACATATTGAAGGAAATGCCTTTGTAGGAAAGACTGTAATTAAACATTACAGTGAAAACAAATTATCCACTGAGCACCATGCTTTCATCTTTAGCTATTCATTTACTACATGGGCAGCTGGCTATATCCTGTGCATGAATCCCAGCTCTGCTGGTGATTTGCCATGCAGAAATACAATTTAAAAAAAACAAATGCTTGGAGATTTGTTTGTAAAATGACGCTATAGACATCCTCTATCTAAACATTACCACTCTAAGTTAAAAGGTTTTCAACATTTTGATTTTTGGAGGAATAAAATGTTAGAAGAATTTTTGTTAAAAATCAGTTTGTTGGAAGCAGCTGATAAACATCACTTCTCAATACGTATTGAAATAGCAAAAGAAAAGGAAAAATTAGAATAAGTAAAACTCCAAAACTGTAATTGAAATAACTAAACATAATGTCATAATTAATATTATTACAATTATAACTAATAATTAAGCTTAAACAGGAAGATATATAGATATCTGGGTGCAATTGTTCAAGCAGCCAATGTAGCTGGTTAAAAAGGTCATCTAATATTTTAAAGATTTGCATTATCTAAATAGGATTTATAGTTGTCTTTTTAGAAAATAACGATAAAGGCGCAGCATTTGCTGCCTCAGTAACTTTCTATTAAAATGGATTTCCCTGAAATTATCATTCAGATTGAAAACCCAGCTTTTGATTGTGCGTAACAATCAAAGTGTGAACAATGCATTCAGTGAATGTCTGATCAACAATATGAAACTGCTTAAGGAAGGCTGCATTTGTGTGAAAAAGGGCCAGTGTCCTGATTTATCATGAAACAGGAAATGGAAGAAAGCTAGCAGCTTGCTCGGGATTTGTTTGTCAGAAGATTACTACACACATCCCCTCGACACAGTAGGGGAGTTGTGAGATTGTTTACCAAAAAGCTGTTGTTATGTTTGCATGACCAGGTTCATTGTTATCGCTTGAATAATGCATCTGGGCCTCTTCTCTGTGTTTTCAGAGCTGAAGACAAGGGTGGGAAGGTCTCCGAGGACAGCTTTGCCGGCTGTCGGACGCCTAAGCACTTTCATTCCAGCTCCGTCCCTGTCCCCATGGCAGTGGACGGCTTGGTACATTCTGCGGCTGGGTCATCCATCAGATCCCCCTCCCTGCACTCTGTGTTCAGCATGGACGACAGCAATAGCCTGCCATCACCAAGGAAACAGCCTCCTCCCAAACCAAAGAGGGACCCCAACACACGACTGAGCGCTTCCTACGAGGCTGTTAGCGCTTGCTTGTCGGCAGCTTCTAAGGAAGCCGCTAATGAAGGTTAGGCATAAAGGGAGAAACAGTTGCAAATGTTACTCTAGGTTATTGATTCATTCTTTTCACTTTGATCCTTTTAAACACAGTCAAGCGCCTTTGAAAAGTCCCGCTTCCCTGAAATATTTCAGTGGCAGTAAATAAAATCAGTCAATTTGTCACTGGTTTCCAAATCAGCAAATAATACTCACGTGTTTTAATTGTCTAGTTTGTCAACAACCAACATCTATTTGCTGAACTCTCTCAAGAGACAAATGTTCTCTGTCAACTTGAGCTTTTCTACCCCACTGATCATTTTATTTCACCTTTTAAACTGTGTGTTAGAATACCTTGCATCACTAAACCAGAATGCTCAAATCTTGAATTTCACCAAGTTAAACATTAAACTTTCTCCTACTTTTTCTGTTCACATGAATAACTTATGCATTCAGTGGTTTACGTTTGTGCCAAAACTTGCCTACAGTGAATATTTTGTTTAGAATGAAAACGTTATGAAAGTCCCAAAGTGTCTCAATGCATTATAGTGCATATAGAACGGTTGAGTTCAGTTGTTCTATTCTCCTTCACCCTTGAAATGAATGAGCAGTAGATGAAGGGAGGGAATGCATTCTGCTTTTCTTTAATAAGCCTGACTTGTCATGCTTTGTGTAAAGGATCCTCTAGGCTTATCAGTGAAGATCCTTCAGGTTGGGTTTAAAGCTATGTATAACCATTCTCTAATCCTGCATACAATAGATGAAAACCTTTGCAGCTCCCTCTTGCAAAATAATTACTGTACTCCTGTCCAGTTCATTAGATGCAAGTGCATTTTTCTTAACCTCTTCCTTGCTCGTTCAGGCTCCATGTAAAGAGAGATGAACTGTGTCCAATATACTTTTAAACTGGTGTGGCTTAAGGAGCTCTGTCATGGTTTTGGCTTTCGGTGCCCATGCCTTCAAGAAATGATTGATTTAATCAAAAAGCTACAGAAGAGGTTTTTGAAAGAGTGACAATTTATATATGTATGTGTGATCTTAACACTAATGCTTTTATACACTCACAAAACAACTTTGGAATTCTTCTCATATGTATGAAACCATAGGGCCAGTTTCCCTGCTGCATACCTGTCTCCCAAAAATTATGTCAGTTTCCTGAGCCTTTGTCCAAAACTAGCTCTGATTTACACCACCTAATTTTGATCTTAAAAGACCAATCACTTAGGTGTCTAGTCTCTCCGCTCCATATGTGCCTGGAGGCTGTGAAAAGACATCTAGTTTAGTTAACTGTATACTCAGTTGGGGAATTGCCCTTAGGCTACGGGATTTCCACTCCTGCAGCACAAAAGCAGAAGAGATAGGCATAATATCTGCCTATAATTAGAGTTTCATAGATATTACATAAAAGGGGGGTGCTTCAGTTACTGGCAATAACATGTCTGTCAAAGTAGCACCGTGCTGAAACTCCTAGTTAAAAGCCTGCCCCTCTCCCTTGGTGCAAAAGCAATATCAAGCACATATTTCTATGTGTTACAGACCTTGCAGTGAAAGTTGGGATTCAAAGGATATCTCCTCAGGTGTTAGTTCTCATCTTTTAGTGGCAGTAGAGATTGCCAAAGAAGATTATATGCCCAGGTAGCAAAGGCTTGTGGTTTGGAAGCTGAAAGTTCTGCATTTTCGTCCTGGAAATATTTATACTTTTGACTGAATGTTTGTCACTGCCGTTCATTGTAAAACCATATGGGCAACATTTGAAGGCTTAAAGTACTGGACGTGTGTAAGAAAAAACTGACTTTGATCTGTTAATAACACAGACCTTTCTCACTTTCCTAGTACTGACCCGTCCAAGGCCACACAGTGATGACTATAGTACCATGAAAAAAATACCTCCCAGAAAACCAAAACGAAGTCCCAATACAAAACTTAGTGGCTCTTATGAAGAAATACCTGGCCAGAAGCCTGGGGATGTGAAACAGGCAAGCACAGTAGCTAAACCAGGCGGCTATGACACTGTGACAGTACAGAGAACAGCTTCTGCTGATGGGCCGCAACATGGCGTGTTGAGTCTCTATATGTCACAAGAAGAGGAGGAAAATGAGCCAGTCTATATTGAAATGGTAGGGAATGCAATGAAAAGCAGTTCTGCTGAAGCAGAAAGCCCAGAACAAGGAGAGTCTGTATACGAAGAAATGAAGTATTTTCTACCAGAAGAAGGAAGCAATGGTAGCGGAATAATTCCAGTAGTGACTGGATCTCCTCCTGTGTTGTTTGAAAGCAAAAAAAATGTTAATATTGAAGATGGAACATTGGATGGAAACAGTCAAGCAGCTTTGATCTACAAAGACTCATGTGACATTCCAGCCCCTTTCCCTAACTTGCTCCCCCACAGGCCACCACTTCTTGTGTTTCCTCCAACCCCTGTCACATGTTCACCTGCTTCTGATGAATCACCTCTAACACCACTAGAAGTCAAAAAGCTTCCTGTCTTGGAAACCAACCTAAAATACCCTGTGCAGTCAGAAGGCTCAAGTCCATTATCACCACAGTACTCCAAAAGCCAGAAAGGGGAGAATGAAAGACCAGCATCTCCAGGCTTGGCTGTGTTCAATGTTTCCAGCAAAGTGACTCCTCCTTCCACACCACCTCCTCCTCTCCCACCCCCCCCTCCTCCTGTACCACCTCCTATTTCTTACCGGGCTTCCACACATTTTGCATTTCCTCCAGAGACTTGTTCTAGTTTTCTGATTAATACAGGGAAACCAGGTACAAACTCAGACCTGTCAAAAGTACCTCAGAGACCAAGTCCTGCTCAGCTTGGATGCTCATCTTCTCCATTCTCCAAACTGCCTTACTCTCCAAAGGTGGCAAGAGCGGATCACAGGAAATTGAACTCAAATTCATCATCTTCATTTCCATACAGCCCTACAAACTCAAGGTCATTGACCAGTCCCCTTGATGAGTTAACTAGCTTGTTCAACTCAGGACGGAGTGTGCTACGAAAATCTGCAGCAGGACGTAAGATCAGGGAGCCAGAAGGTAAGACAGATCTCTGTGCCTCTGTATAGTGTACTAATTCTGCACCAAAAGTTTCTTACGTTGGAAGCTGATAGAGTAGGTAAAAATACAAAACAAAACAGTTGGGCTTTTGGTTTTTTTTTTTAAAGAAAGATCTGTTGCAATTGTAAGAAACGTATATAAAATACATCACATATAAAAATAACAGGTCTTCAGGTTTTCTCTGAGATGTCAACTTTTCTTTTACCAAAATGTTTATATGATACAAATTTAAATTGATTATTTTTAACATTCCAGCAGTCTCAGTAAAATAAACACAGATGTTACATCATGTGAAAATTAGTTTATTGTACCAATCTATAGAAATACTTTGAATGAAATATATGTCTGGTAGATAGCATGTACTTTAATTTGAAGACTTTCTTTTAATGTTTCATTATTTCATTTCCATGAAATTCTGAATTTAGTGATACAGCTATTATTATTATCCTAAATAAAGCTGAGACAGAGAGCCATGCAGCAAACTATTTCCCTTTTCGATCTTTTTATTCTTACCTTTCCTGTCATTTACTTATATGTATGGGCATATCCAGACATTACTGGGTGTCCTGGCTTTCTGGCATCTGGAGAACATCTTTTGTATCTCATGGAAAAGCCAACTATAAAAAGAAACAAGCTTGCCATTTTGCTAAAGTTTTTTGAGACCACAGTCCTCAGACATTATCACTTAATTATTTGGCTTGTCCAGGTAATAAAAGGTTTAATGTTGTTACTGGAACAAATCTACAGATCTCATGAATACCAAAAATTCATTCTGATGTTAACAGATCTAATTAGCTGTTCTGTAAGGGTGAGACGCTTCTGACCTAACTTTGTCCGTATAAAAGTTCAATATGTAGGCGTCAAATCCTTAGGCTGTGAAGAGCCAGTCATTTTGAGGCTTTAATTCCTCCC